>JNHY02000220.1:0-22192 GCA_001691755.2 Amanita polypyramis BW_CC | reverse complement strand
AATGGCAGTTATAATCAATATATGAGTTAAAGCATTTTGTTAGTGATATAATGATATAACAGCATATTGCACCACAGGCATGATTTTACAACACTGGGTCTAAAGGAAAAAAACTATCAAGAACAAGAAAGTGAAAATGGTAAATAAAGGTCATTGTTGGCCAGCATGGATTGGTCTTATTTATGGGTATTGTGTAGGGTTATTAATTTATGTGAAGATCCTTGTTTGTCTACATGATCATCTCCGAGAAACATCCGCAGTCACTGAGGAGTTCACCTGTGCATGCGCGACTAACATCGCGTCCTCTTGACTTGATCTACTTTTGCTTCTTTTTGGTCAGATTTCGTACATGTTCCGCTGGCGGTGCGCTGACTCGTGTACATACTGGCAGATACATATACCAGCAACCTTGCTACTCGACATCCAGCATCTCTATCCAGTATGGCTTGTCCCGCCTTTTATCCAAGCTCTACCTCGGTATTATCTTCAAATGTCGAATGACCCGCTCGTTGGGGGCGTCTCTGGATTTTTGGGCATTAACACGGAACACCTAATATGGTTCAAATGTTTTATTGCACTCGAAGTGTGGGTTGTCGACCGTGGATAATCGTGAATCCAGCGCTGAATGTGATCCATGCTTCTACTAGACTATTCCAGCTCCCCGTATTCTTCCTTGGCGCCCGAGGACTGTACACCAACAGCCGTTCAATCTATGTGCTTCTACTGGCCTACGGCGCATCTACGGCGACGACTACACTTCCCTGTGTTGCTGCCATATTGCAAACTCCCGAGACGACGGCGGCGACTATAGCGCAAAAAATTGTCTCTGTCACGTTTGAGCAGCGGCTTTTGTTGCTGTCGGGCTATATACCATTTTTACTTATACCCTTAATGATGGCGGTGGATATGGCGTTTCGCTTGAACAAAGTGGTCGGGGCTGGGGTTAGAGCGATGGAACTGGACAAGATGAAGTAATGCGAGTTTCGCACTTTCCCCCCCCCCCCCCCTCTTTAATATATCCTCGACAACGATTGTATTTTGAGTAACAATCGTTCCCATGTTATGACCCCGATTTAATCAACATCCATCGAGTTCTCATGTTCAACCTTACCCTTTTTTGTTGCAGGTTCCGCTGCTCCACGCATCTCTACGGCACCTTCGTTAATGTCATCCAGCACCCTGTCAGCCGCCTCCTGAGCCCTGGCCAGCACTTTGCGCTTATTCTTCAACCTCCCCAATTCTCTTTTGGTTAGTTCCTTTTCCTGACCTTGGTCGTTTTCGGGTTGCGAAGGCAACTCTGACGAGGTGGGATCGGATTTATTGCCGCCGCCTTCGGAGTCGATACCTTCGTTATATTTTGGTAACCATGTTAGGTCGGTGTAAAAGTCTAATTTTTTGATTTCTTCCGCTGTGGCTATGAATTCAAGTCAATGTTAGATTCTGATATTCGTTAAGCGAATCATTACTCTGTCGCAAGCATGTCGTGTTCAGTGATGTTAAGAGGGCGGCGTATGATCCTAATTCTGTTGACGAGAGCTCAGCGAGCTATCAAATGATTCAGCTAAAGAATCTTTTCGGGTTTACAGGAGCGCACTTCGCCTGATGTAGTCAGCTGCAGAGCGCGAATCATGCTCGTCGTCTGATCTCCTTCGCCAGACGAAGTCCAGCTCCCGTCTAGGAGTGTCCAGATGAAGCCATTTTCAGATACGGCGAAATCGAGCACAGGCTTTTGGAAATCAAAAGATTGTATAGTAGCGTTTGGTTTTAGAGGACATGCAAATAGAGCTGTTGCGCTTTAATAGACATGTTAAAGATTCTTGACAAGAAAATCTTATACGAACCCAACAGCGTTGAATAAGAGGTGCAGCCCTCCCGCATGTCGCAGGGAGGCAATTTTGTGAATCACGAGTACCTGGCGGGGTTGCTGAGGTGTCTTGGGAGCACTGTCGTCTTCTTCTGTGATTTCTGTCAACGTTTCCTTTTCTTTTTCCTCTCCAACCACTGCCTGCTTTCCCTTTATCCCCTTGGGACTACTTTGAAGCTCGTCCTCATCGTCGTCTCCTCCCCGCTTTGATTTCGCAGAAACTACGATGAAAGGCCTGACGGTTTCCAGTATAGGGACTTCGTACTGCACAGTGCCCGACATCCAATCCCAAACCTTGAGCACGGGATCACCACCGCCGGATACGAGGGTGGACGGTGCAGATGGCGCAATGTGTATTGCTGAAACGTATCTGGTAAATGAATACGGGAATGGAAAGGGTAAGGACAGAGGACAATTTACTTTAGGTGACCGAGGCAGTACATCTCTATCACATAGCCCTGTGGATACCAGCTGACGCGTATATGTTCATCGCGATCGGCGGTGATAATGTAACGCTCGTCTTGGGAGAGAAGGAATGAGGTCAGGACGGAGGTGTGGCCGAGGACGAGTGTCCCGCCCGAAGGATTTTGGTGAGAGGAGAGGGCGCGGGGTTTTTGTGTTTCGGTTAGGGGCGTGTATTCGATTGGGTAGCTACGGTTATCAGAGCAGAGACGAGGAGAGTATAAATATAGCGGACCTGAATACGTCACCGAACTTATCGGATACAATGATTGTCTGGGCGTCTCTAACGAACTCGATAGCTGTTGGCCGTTTTGGTAGCTCGCTCAGACAGTTGTCAGATACGAGCAGTCGCAAGACAGGAGGAAAGGCACCGTTGATTGACGAGATCGAGGGTGTCTAATTTCCACACTCTAAGCTGCTTGTCGTCGCCGCAGGAGGCCAAGTAGGAGTATGAAGGGTCGACGGCTGCACAGCGAATGGGAGTATCGAGTTGGGTGGAGGAAAGAAGATGGCCGGAGCTGCAAGGAAACCTGTGTGGTAAGCCTCGGGGGAAAAGACGGGGGAAACGGGCGCACGCGGAATCGAGAACATGGATGTGGGGGCCAGCAAGGGCGAGTGTGCGTCGAGGGGCGACAAAGAGGCGTGAGTGAGGGTAATAGCAGACCATTGGCGGAGAGCCGGGCCGGGCCGGGGAGCCGGGAGCTCTATCGTCGAGCCTGAGCCTGACTGAGGCTGACGGAGTCCACCCATGTCGTCCCACTCACTCTCTACCAGACGTGGCTCTGTCTCTGCCCGCGATCCGTATGGAGCCCATGTCCGCCTCCGCCGCCCCTCCACAAGCACCCTCACCATCGTCCGCCTCCCAGCCACTCCCTCCTCCCTCCAGGAACCCTCTCAGTTCAACAAAAAGTTCACAAGGCGTTCAGCCCCTTCTACCGCAGCCCAGCCAGAACATCCCCGTCTGAGCTTCGCCACCTCTTCCTTTGCAAATGACCAGTCCCGTCCAGATGGCCATAGCCCCTCTGGTAGCCCAAACACGTCCCCCCGCATCCGCCCCTCTTTGCCCCACCGCTTCTCCCAGGGCATCATGGCCAAACCTCGTCTGTCGGCCGAGCAGATCGTCGAAATTGCAAAGCAGGCCAAGAACGTTCCCCCCCCTAACCCGCAATCACCCACCGTCCCCCATCGACCTCAGTCCCCTCACACCCTCTCACCCCCGACTTCCGCCGCCCATCCGGCGCCAGCTACTTTTACGCCCCTCCCAGATGACATCTATCTCCCTTTTATCCATCGTACTGAAGAAGTGTCCCAGCTTATCTCGTCGCATCCCACTGCCAAGTTGTTCGCCCTCCTTAAGCAGGCTTTCAGTAATAAGGATGATGCTCAGCTCCCTCCAAACACAATCCCTCCCGGCGACTCTGTCCACTGGTCTTATTTTCAGCTTATTCATCACCTTACCAAAGTTGATCGAGACGTGTGTTCTGACGCAGACTGGGTGTTTTCCGCACATCGATGTATCATGTCTCATTCCGAATTGATCTGGGAACGTGTCAAGGCTGCCCTGGGTATCCCTCCAGAACTCGATTTCGAAGAGGAACCCGAGGAAAGACTGTCCATGTCATTTGATATTGATGAGAGTGCTATTCTGGATTCTCCCATGCTAGATAGGGCCAGTGACAAAGATGAACAGGCCCAGTTTACTGCTCGTCTAAGACGACGTCTGCTTAATACTCAAGAATCCGGCTCCGTGGCTGACACATCCGCGATTACTACGCATGAGAATGTCTTTGGCGCCGACGAACAGACTACTCATGGCATCCAGAGCCCCACACTTTCTGAAGTCGAAGAGTTGGAAAGCGGTCACTTGACTATTGAACCGCTGCTCTCCAATTCGAATTCCCATCCTCCTCCCCTTTCGCTTCCCGCTTCACTGTCTGCTCCCACCAGTGATGGAGGACTGGGTGACATCGCAGAAGGTGCAGAGGAGGAGGTCGAAGAAGAAGAAGGAACCGACGAGAGCAAAAAAGAAAAGCCTCTGGAGGACGACTTCATCGATCCATCGCATATCCAAGGCTTGCGTATCTCTACCGGTTGTTTCTCCCCTAATGAATCGGCAATTAGCAGTCCGGTCATTGGTGGTTCCATGTCGTCCCTTGTTCGCACCTCTAGCGAGTCTAGTATCCGATCCGGTAACTTCAGCAATTATCTTCAAACAACAGCTGGTGCGGGCCAAGCCTCTTCCTCGTCCGAAGAGGAAGGGACCTCGGCTACTGATATGTTAGGAGACAGGGTATTAGATTCAACAACCATGCGTGCTAGATTTGCCAATTATCGTCGCACTAGGCCAGCTTCAGTGTCAGGATATGACTCCAGAGAATGGAACGTACCGTATAATCCTGTTGCGGAACGTGGACTAGGTAATCCTCTTTTCCCAAGTAACTTTGCGAGGCTAGCTTTAGAGCCTACGCTTAGAGCAAAGTGAGTCGCTTTCGTGTCCGAGCGACCTAGCACTAAATTTTATTTTATTCCCCAATAGTTCTGCTTTACGTTCACCCGCCAGATACGTCCCAGGAATGGGCCACAAGGCGCGAAGTCAAAGCTGGGTGGCGGGTAGAACTTCCGCCGAGTCTGAGTACGCCAGCGAAGGCAGTATGGGCGAGTAGACAGTTCACCATGGACCCAAATTGACTAGTTCAAGGTCTATATTATTCTTTATAATGTCTGCTACGGTTACGATCATGCTTTAGGGTAAAATTGGTTGTATGTATATATAATAATATCATTGCAGGGCTGGATTACTGTGTGATTAGAGGCCGTAAGCATCGGTATTTCGACAGCAAGCTGATAGATAGTAGATAACCGGAGACAGGTCCGAGGAAAACAAACCCATTAAAACGGCCCGATTCCTTTGCAACGAGGCTCGTACGCGTCAAGTGACCCGTTGATTGACACAACCCTCTTTGTCCTCAGGCTAGACCACAACATGGACAGACCACTCGGCCCTCGACAGCCAGACAAACGCTATGCAGCCTACGAATCAATATTCGGAACACCCACCTCCACCCACCACCAGCCTCCCGTCCCCCAGCCTCCATATCCTCCCTCTTATTATCCCCAGCAGCTTCCGCCACAACATCCTGCATACCACTATCAGTCCTACCAACCATCCCCAGACAGGAGAACTTCCTTCGGCTCTACATATGCCCATTCCACTAATAGCCAGACTAGCTATCCCTCCTCTCACAATCACGGGCCGTACACCCAGCCTTACCCTTCACAGTACCCCCGGCATAATCCTTACCCTCACCATGTCCCCGCCCAATCCCTCTACCCACCAGGCTCTGTCCATTCCAGAGCTCATTCCCTCGCAAGCACACACAACCAATCGCAAGGCGTTATTATGCCACAGCCTCCAGAGCCCCCAGACCATAGCTTGGAGCAGTTTGCACACCAAGCTTTAACCCCTGCACAAGCTTATCAGGCCCAATTCTACTCAACCGACGCTGCCGTGCCACAGCAGTCGAGATTCGGGGCACCGCCCGCCCCAGTGGAAAGCTCCTACCACCATGGTCCCAGCGACACGGCTGGTCCCCTACAAGAAGTCCCTCGACTCAGTCTCTCGCTGGACCAAGATGACAGTCAATTGGGACTTGATTTTGGAGGAAATGGAAGCGATCAGGGAACAGAAGAAGGTAGCAGCGAGCTCCCATGGACACGTAAAGATGACTCAGGTAGACCTCCCATCCGGCCGCATTTCTTTTCAGGGAGAACTTACGCGATCTACAGCTTCTACGAGGCACCAACGTCATGCCCCTCGCTCGGAGAACTCCCATTCTGTTCGTCTTTCATCCTTTTAATATTGATCAATGAGATAGATTCGTTTCTCTAGCCAAATACTCTGCATGTGGATACAAATGTGCCACAACCAGCGCAGCTTTCCGCACAGAGCGCTTCCCCTACGTCGTCATCCATAGCGGACCACTCTGCCACTTTGATCGATCCAAATTCGGCTATAGTGTCCAGGAAGTCGTCCGATTCGGCCAGAACGATGCCTCGATTCCCGGAGCCACGTCGTCAACACTCGATACAAGATCGGTCCATGTCCATGTCCGCCGCCACCTCAAAACGCAACCCACGTCTTCCCAACGCTGCGTTCCAAGAGGGACGGGATTCCCCGACGTCGACTCGCATCAGACCTCGCAAAACACCCGTCGTCTATCCTGCGTTGCTTTCCCGCATCGCAGAGGCGTTCCGTGAGCGCATACCTCTCAGTGACAGAGTCAAGGACGGTTTGACGTATAAAAACGCTTTTGATGGCCGCGAAGCTGTTGACAAGATTGCTTATATTATCAAGACCACTGACCGCAACTTAGCCTTGCTTTTGGGACGTGCTTTAGATGCTCAAAAGTATTTTCACGATGTAACTTACGACCATCGTCTGCGAGATAGTCAGAACGAGCTATACCAGTTTCAAACTAGGCTTCCCAGTCCTTATGTAAGTGGAGAAGTAGCGTGTACAGATAGTGGCTTGGACGGAAGGCGATCGTCTGCCACTGTACAGCGCGATTCCTACAACGAGGTAACCATATCGGGGTACTTTCTATCATTCGTGCATTTAGCAAATCTGACACTCTACCAGGACAAGGAAGATATGACGGCTAGCTTGATCGACCAACCGCGGCATGGACGGAACTCGATGTCGTCTGACGATTTCCCGTTACCGACCGGCGTCTTTACACTTCTTACGGATTGCTACTCTCCGACGTGTTCTAGGGATCGTCTTTGCTACAGTATTGCATGTCCTAGAAGGTTGGAACAACAGGCTAGATTGAATATGAAGCCTCAACCCGGTCTATCCAAGCAGATGAGCAAAGAGAGTATAACAGATGTTGGGAAAGCTAACGTGTCTCTCTGGGCCGAGTCGGTACCCGCAGAAATCGTGAATAGTGTCTCCGAGACGGAAAAGAAGCGTCAAGAGGCTATCAATGAGGTCATTTACACTGAACGCGATTTCGTTCGCGATCTGGAGTACCTTCGCGATGTAAGTAGATTAGTCATTTTGAATGTTCGTAAAAACTTAGGGTCTTCAGTTCTGGGTGGCACCACTGAAAGAAAAAGACATCGTCCCGAAAGAGCGACGTCTAAAATTTATATCTGACGTGTTTTGGAACTATCATGAAATTCTGGCCGTCAATATCAAACTACGGGATGCGTTGATTAAGCGACAAAAGTCGTACGCCGTGGTGGAAAAGATTGGTGATGTCTTCCTTGAATCAGCCCCTAACTTTGGGCCCTTTGTGGCCTATGGTGCCCATCAAGTGTTTGGCAAATTTGACTTTGAGAAAGAGAAGAGCGCGAATCCTGCGTTTATGCAGTTTGTCGAGGTCTGTAGGATGGAGCTGATTCGTGAGCGTCACTGATTTGTTAGCAGATCACGGAGCGTCTTCCGGAATCTCGCAAGTTGGAATTAAATGCGTATCTCACCAAACCTACGACGCGTCTTGCTCGTTATCCCCTCTTGTTGGGTGCCGTGCTCAAGTACACACCGAAGGACAGTCCGGATAAAACGCTTATTCCACAAGTCATCGATGCCATAAAAGACCTACTGAGCAAAGTGAACACTGAGTCTGGGAAATCGGAAAATCGCTTCCAATTGGGTCAGTTGAATGAGCAACTCTACTACAAGCCGGGAGAACAAGTGGTGCGCCACTGAACATCGTCGTGTGGGATTAGATCTGACGAATGAAATAGCAGGACCTACGGCTGACAGAAGAGGGCCGTGAGATTGTACATAAGGGCGTCCTGAACAAACGCGACGGGGAATTACAAGTATATCTCTTTGACCATGCAATCCTGTTCACCAAGCCGTCAAAGAACAAGCAGAACGAGCAGTACAGAGTATATCGTAAGGTAACTGACGACTGTGCCTCAATTTCGCTTTGCTGAAGCTTTGGCAGCCGATACCCCTAGAGCTCTTGTGCGTATATGCTTCGGATGATTCATTGTCAGAGAATGGGCGTCGAAATCGTCAGTTAGTAAAGCGGAATTCCTTCAACAGAGATAGTCGGGGTTTGCCTTTGCCACCAGTCTCTATCAGGGAAGGAAAGGGCCATTGGATCAACTTTATTCACCTTGGACGGAAATACTATCAATTGATGCTCTGGTCTTCGTCCCTTATGTCACAGAAAAAGTGGCTAGATTCCATCTACAAACAACAGCAGATCATGCGTGAAAGGAGCTCGATTTTTGTTACTGCAACGATTAACGAGGGTTTCTTTGTTGGCTCAAACAAGGTTAACTGTGCAGCTCCCCTTAGTAAGTATATGGTAATTGTGCCGAGGGCAGTACTGAATTCAGCATAGGTGGTGGTAGACGCATCGTGTATGGGACGAATGATGGTGTATATATCTCGGACCTCAGAGAGCCGAGCAGAGAACCAGTCAAAGTTTTGGCCTTAGTGGATGTGACACAGATTGAGGTTTTGGAGGAATACCAGCTATTAATTGCCTTGTCAGGTTCGTTTCATGTTTTCTGGACCTAGGCTAACTAGTCTGACTCGCCTGAACAGAACGACAGGTCGTTACGTGCCCACTGGAAGCACTCGATCCAATAGATCCCATGGGAGGACTAAAACGCTCTAAACGAGTTTCTTCACATACGTCGTTCTTCAAAGCCGGGCATTGCCTAGGCAAAGTGCTCGTTTGCATTGTCAAATCCAGCCAGCTCTCCAGCACATTCAAAACGATGGAGCCTATAGACCGGAACATCCGTGGCCGATCTAAACCCACTTTCCGCGAGCTTTTGCGGGGCGGTAACGACGCGTTGAAACTGTTCAGGGTATGTAGCCCGCTTTCGTTCATTGAGCACAACTTACGCTCACTTGACAGGAGTTTTACATCCCGGTAGATTCGACGTCAATACATTTCCTGAAGACCAAATTATGCGTTGGATGCTCAAGAGGCTTTGAGATCGTCGACCTGGAAACGCTGGATACTCAGGGACTGCTGGATCCGAATGACGAATCGCTTGAATTCGTCCGACGACGTGAGAATCTTCGGCCTATGGCCATCTACAGGGTGCAAAACGAATTTCTGCTGTGTTACGATGGTGAGTGCCGCTGGTGAGTGACTACATAAATAAATTGATTTAGGAGAAATTTTTTCATAGAATTTGCATTTTATGTAAATAAGAGCGGGAGGCGATCACGCCGGGAGTTTATGGTATACTGGGAAGGCATGCCTACTGGGTTTGGTTTGTGCTATGCTACCTGTAGAGAGTTTTCCGTCCTCATGATTTGTAGCTCTTCACGAACCCTTCGTCCTTGCATTTGAGCCGACATTCGTTGAAATTCGGGATATCAATACAGGGTCGATGGTTCAAGTAATTCAAGGGTCAAATTTACGGTTGTTATTTGCCGACACTCCACCGTCAGTGACCCATGTGGGAAACTTGGGAGCAGGTGGAAATGGATACCAGAGCGGGTACGAGTTTGGAGCGCATCAATCTCCGGTAGGATACGATGCAAGATACGGCGGTCCGGTGCAATACCCTAATGCATACTCGCGCCAAGGGCAGGGATTTGGACGAGATGAGATACTTGTAGTTTCTGACGACCGAGTGCTAGCACTGCGGATGAAGGAGTGAGAGTATAATGTAAAGAAAGGCATATCTTGTTATCTTAATAGGTGCATTGTGTTGTCAAGGCCGATTCGATTTGCCGCCCAACTGAGTACTGATGGATGAGGTAAGGTTGATGGCCACCGCCCTTATTTTCTGATTCGTCAGTAGTCTCCGTCCTCAACGCTTCCCCCCGCTTCTCGCGCTCTTTTCCAGCCTACGCTCCTTACCTTCTCTTCTCAACAATGAAGCTCCAAATTGGTTTTTTGCTCCTTGCGCTCCAGTTCGGCGTTGCCTTGGGCGACAAGAGGTCCAGGCAGCACGCACATCTGGCCCACAAACGACAGAACTTGGCTCCCAATCTTGCTGCTACTTCCCCCACCACTAGCAAGGCCTCTTCCGCTCCTGCAGTCTCTTCCACCTCGACCGTCTCTTCTGCGACGGGTCCTGCAGTCCCTTCTGTTTCCTCTTCTGCTGCGTCCGCCCCGGCAATCCCTGGTACCTTGATACCCTCTGTTGTTTCTCTTTCATCAACCCCTACGCCGACCGCTACTGGCATTCCCCTGCTTACCCAGATCACTTCCGGCATGCCTTCTCAACCGACTGATACCGTCACTGCCACTTACACTGCTGGTGCCCAAGCCCCAGTTTCCGGTGCTCCGCCTCTACCCAGTCCATGTAAATTCGCACCCCCATATCTTTTGCACCGTTGATTCATTGTGATTCCAGTCGTTTTCAGTAGTGCTGATTGGCCTCTGCAGGACCACATTCCTGATATCAGTTAGTTGAACTTTGGTTGGTTTACTGATGCTAATTATCCTCGCAGCTTCGCAAGAAGTTCAAACCTGGATGAAGGAGCTCGAAGGATTCAATATCCCCAGCTTCAACCCCACTGCTGATGGGTCGTGCGTTGGTGATCCCGCTGCTGCTGCACAGGCAGCTACCCGTGGTTGGTGGACTTGCGGTGGTTATACTCGCCTGACTGGTAAGTAACGTGGCTGATCGTGCAGAAGTGCAACGGTCAATTCCTTGCTAGACATTACTGCTTGCCCCGACAAGTTGACTTGGGGTGTCAGGTGAGCGACTTGGGGTGTTACCGGATGGGAGTAGAATGCTAATCACCTTTCGAAGTTTCGACGATGGGCCGGCTCCGTATAGTGAGTAACTATTTGCCTTGCCTCAAGTTGGTTTTTTGTTACTAATTTCATCATTTCATCATTTCACAGCCCAGTCAGTGTGAAACTTTGGTACATCGAAATCACTCACTGGTGTGTTTTAGGACATTGCTCAACTACATGAACACCAAGAAGCTACATTCTACGTTCTTTGTCGTGGGTTCTCGCGTCATCGAACGACCTCAGGTACTGTTAGAGGAATATATGTCTGGTCATGAGATCAGTGTTCACACCTGGTCACACAAGGTAACCGTCGTGACACGAATGAGTACAGTCTTCGTTGACGCATTGTTAAGCCGCTGACGTCCCTCACCAATGCCCAAATTGTGGCCGAGTTGGGCTGGACCCGTAAGGCTATCAAGCACGTCCTTGGCGTGACCCCCACCACTATGCGTCCTCCTTTCGGTGATATTGGTACGTGGGATTGAAAAATACCATACAATATCTCTAATTTGATGTAGACGACCGTGTCCGTGCTATTTCACTGGCCATGGGATTGCAACCGATTATCTGGACGAGGACACCTTCTGGTGGTGTATTTGACACTAACGGTACGATTCTTATTCTTGGAGTGTCCAACACAGAACCCGCTGACTATCGCGAAAGACTGGCGAGTTGGCGCCGGTCAAGTAACCGGTCTCCAATCATATGCTACGTTCCAGACTATTCTCAACAATGCCACTCAGCTTGACACCGGGTAAGCCATAGCCAACGCGTTCGTGATCTTATGGCCTAATGTTAGAATTAGCTTCATCGTCTTGCAACACGATCTATTCCAGATCACTGTTGACCTTGCTGTCGGATACACGCTTGATTCTGCTTTGAACCACAACCCCAAGTTAAACGTAAGTCTTTTATCTATGTTAGTGCAGGGTACACTGTCGCTGACGTTTTCGTTGTAGCTTTTACCCATCGGTCAATGCATGAAGATCCCTACTACTAACCTTTATATGGAGTCTACGACTAACCAGACGTTCCCCTTTAGCAACCACACTTATGACATTGACGGCACGGGCTCGGCATCTGCGCTTAAAGTCAGTGGCCAGAAAAATTCAGGACTTACGACTTCGGCACCAACATTCAGTGCATTATGTCTCGTTATTTTTGGGGCCATATTCAGTGTGTTATAACATGATATCCACCTAAGTAGGGATCACCAATCAATGAAGTGGACAGGACTATCGTTATATAGTTGTTTAATACATACCCCTTTGTGTTGGCGTGTGATACTGTTCTCCAGTGGCGGGCTCTGATTCCGGATCATGTCCTCCTCGCTCGTCACCATAGTTCGTAATAGTATGCACCTCTTGCATGCGACGCAAAGTGCACGCTCTAACCTCCGTATATCCCCTCAGAATTCCTTGATGCAATACGATCTGTTAATCCGCCCGGGAAATGGAAAATTCTCGTCATAGACGAACACTCCCAACGATTGCTAGGATCGGTCTTGAAACAGTTTGATATTCTGGCCGAAAATGTCACCCGTACGTCCTGATGTCCCCTAACTGCGTCGCGTTGACGCTGAACGCCCACCGCAGTCATTGAGTCCATCTCCAACCGGCGCGAGCCGCAGCCCGATTTTGAGGCCATCTACTTGCTTATGCCTACGACGCAGAATATCGACCGTATAATTCGAGATTTCTGGCAGCGAAAGCAGTACGCCGCAGCACACCTCTTCTTTATTGAAGGTGCGTTTGTGTAGTAGTTTCCGTTGCAGAATGGACTAATGTTTCTTAGGATTATCCGAACATCTTTTTGAGCGTTTGACGACATCCCCCGCTGATCCGCACCTAAAAGGCCTGAAGGAGCTATTTATCAATTTCTCAGGTGAGCCTACCTTGTGCGAGCGACACGACCGCATAGTTCATTGACTCCACCTGCAGTTCTAGAAGCACAGACGTGGTCTCTGCAACTACCCGAACTATTCTTCAGTGCCTACAGCCCGCCCAGGAGCGATACACACTTTCAAGCAGCCCGTGTCCGGCTCCAAGAAGATCTCCAACTTGCCAGTAAGATGGTCTGTGTACCATCCTCATGTCTTTATATTCCTATATTTAATCTATACTTCCTCAGATAGCAAACCTATGCATAACTCTGAATGAAAACCCTTATATTCGCTACTACGTCCCACAGCACCACCAGCCACTTGGTCCCCTGAAACCTCACACGTCCACACGAGCACCTCCCCCACCGCCTACCAGTGCGCGATGGCGAACGAACCTGGCACGAGGCTCCGAAGCACGGGCATGGGAAGTAGCAGAGACGGATTATGTTACCAAGTTACTAGCGATCATGATCCAGAAAAACCTCGATGAGCACAAGAAGATGAACCCCGACTTTGGCGTAAGTCGCCCAACCTCGTTGACCGTGATTTCATTAATAGGGATCCTAGAAAACGGCTGAATCGGTAAGACCACGCGGAACACTGATAATTACCGATCGTGCCATGGACATGCTGGCACCGTTCATCCATGAATTTACTTATCAAGCCATGGCATATGACTTGCTTCCAATAGATAGTGGTAAATACACGTAGGTCCCATGATCTCGACCACTAATGTCAAGTAAACAAGGTTTTCAGATATAAATTCCAGTCATCTGCTGGCACATACGAAGACAAGACAGCGACATTGTCGGATACCGATAGTGTATGGACGGATGTTCGGCATCTGCATATGCGAGAAGCCATCGACAAGTTGATGTCGGATTTCAATAAGTTCCTAGAGGAAAATGCCGTATTCAAAGGGTAAGTTATATCATCGATACCTCCGTATTTTGGTCTGGACAAGCAGCCCCGAAGTGAAGGTGCAGCGAACCTAAATGACATGAAAGAGATGCTAGCAAACCTCCCCCAATACCAAGAGCAACGTGAAAAGGTACTATAACCCTGCTCTCTCCAATAGCCTTATATAACAGCTATTTTAGTTCTCGCTGCATTTGAATATGGCTCAAGAATGTATGGGTATATTCGAGCGGGACAAGCTCTCCCTAATTGGTAACGTTGAACAGGTACGTTCTATTGTTTATCATCAACAAGGTGATCAATGTTGTAAACTTAGTGTTGCGCGACGGGTCTTACGGCAGAAGGCAAGATACCAAAATCACTAGTCGAAGAAATGGTACCATTGCTTGACAGCCGAGACGCCATGTAAGAAACTACTGTCATACAGTTTAGACGTTGCATTGATACTTCTCACCTTTCAGAAACATGAACAAAGTCCGTATTGTGGCTCTGTACATTCAATACCGGGATGGCGTACCAGAAGAGGACAAAAGGAGATTATATCAGCATGCACGGTTGAGTATAGTTGAGCAGGACGCTGTTAACTGCCTTCTACATTTAGGTGTGCGCGTAGCTCGAGTAAGTGATATGACAGAGGCATAGACTTGATTGTACTAAAGCTTGATTAGGGCCCAAACGACCGTGACACAAAGAAGAAAATAAAACAGAAGCCTACAAGCGATGATGAATATGAACTTTCGCGCTTCAAACCTACCTTGAGATTTATGGTTGAGGTGAAAGACTACGAACTATCGACCATCTCGAGATTAATCATGTCGTTTATTAAGGAACACGTTGCCAACAAGCTTGACAAAACGGAATTCCCCTACGTTCGCGAGGCACCGTCCTCAATAACAGCTCCTACCGTTGCCTCGCGACCGGTTCCCTCTCCAACCACCTCTTTGCGCAGTCAGAAGCCTGCGTGGCATAGAGCCGCAAAGCCTGGTTCAGCAGTCGCGGAAGTGCGACAACGCGTTATAGTCTTCGTTTTCGGTGGTATGACTTACTCCGAGATACGCGAAGTATACCTGCTTTCTACGGCACTGAACAAGGACGTTTACATAGGTATGGTGTATCAGTCCTGCTATGAAAAATATTGCTTAAGCCTTACTAGGTTCTACTCACACGGTAACTCCTCGTCAATTTATAGACGATCTCAAAGTACTGGAGCTATCTGGAGTTGGTTCTCGCGCGACACCCAATGGTCTACGTGAAGCAAGGGAAGAAGAACGACCCCTGCAGGAATATTATGACGAAAAATACTTTTGCAAAGACCCGCCTACAGCACCGGTCGCGCCGCCCATTAGTGTTGCCGCTTCGAAAAGCGATAGCTCTGCTAACCCTTCAGTCAGTTCTTTATATTCCATCGCTGCTGCCGCAGAGGAAAAGAAGAAAAAGAAGAAGGGTTTCTTCCGTTTCTAGTATCGATACTTGCCGATTAGAGTATTGGATATTCCATTAATTGAGGACTTAGTTTGTACAACATCCAATCCATTAACCATTCTGATAATAATGCAGGAAGCCTCTGATGTACAAGGGTATGTCTGCTCTACATTGAATATTCCATTTTGGCTGAAGTAATTTGTTCAGTATCAAAGCAGTTACATGCGACTGTGATTTGAACACTTACTCTCATGTTTTTTCGCCTCTCCAACCTTCCGAGCAGCCTTTGTCAAGTCTTCCTGATTGACATATTCTCTGTAGAAAATGATTAGTAATACTCCCTCGAGATACTGGCATGTACAAACCTGTCATCTCTCATTGCGAACATACCAGCCTCTGTGATAACATTACGTAGGTCGGCACCGTTGAATCCATCGGAAAGCTATTTCATATTCGGATTCAGCATACCAAAAGTGCGTAGATTTGCTGTAGGCAATACCTTCACAATAGCTTCGTAGTCAATTTCGCCGCCTTTGTTAACAGGAGCTGCATGAATTTTAAGAATTTCTAATCTCGCCTGTTCGTTCGGAAGCGGCACTTCAACTTTGCGATCCAGTCGCCCAGGCCGGAGCAAAGCAGGATCTAGTGTATCAGGCCGATTTGTCGCCATTATCAACTTTGTTCTGCCTAATGAGTCGAAACCGTCCATCTGATTGAGCAGCTAGTTATGCAGGGTAAATAATTAAATATTGAACCACGGCAACTAGGATTACGCACCTCCATCAGTGTCCTTTGGATTTCACGGTCAGCACTAGTGCCTTCTGAGAAGCGGCGGCCACCAATGGCGTCAATTTCGTCCATGAAAATGACACATGGTTCATGGTCGCGCGCAAAGCCAAACATTTCTCGAACAACGCGGGCACTCTCACCAATGTATTTATCAACGATTGCAGATGAAACAACTTTTAAGAAGTTAGTTTGTAGCGTTGCGGCCACTGCTCTTGCTAATAACGTCTTTCCCGTCCCAGGGGGACCATATAGCAATACACCTTTCGGTGGCGTAATCCCCACCCTTTGGAATAGTTCGGGATTCATAAGTGGAAGTTCGATTATCTTCAAATGTGTTGAGTCGTTCATATATACGAAAAAAACCAACTTACTTCTCTAAGTTCCCGAACCTGCTCCCCCAAGCCACCTATGCCAGCGAATGAAGCGTCTCCAGGATCTTCCAAGCTCATCTTATAAACTAGCGGGTCGACTTCTCTTGGTAGGATGCGCATAATTGTGAGTGTTGTCATGTCGAGTGATACACGAGTTCCAGCTTTTAGCTTGGCGACTGGCAGAGCAGGTCGATACGAAACGACGTATCGTGGGCCTGAAGACGCTTTGACGATAACTACATAACACCATACGTCGGTCAACGCTGACACCGTAAACAACCAAGTTACGCACATCGTTCGTCATCAAGCTGCTTCATAACTTCTCCGATAATTTGCCCAACGGACTGAACCGCTTTTATGTCATCCTCTGTCTTCTCAAATGTTTTCTCCAGATCTTTAAGAGAGAAACGGACTTGATAAATAAGCTGCAGATCAGAGATATAATATTTTCGGAGATGCAGACTAGACGTACGGTTTTTCAGACTCTCACTGCTAGCTTCATGTTGGCGCATTTTCTATACTCGGTGTGACCTTCCACAACGCATCTAGTACCACGCTAAATACCTCTCTATATGCTCTGAGGGCTTCTCTCCTTCTAGGGTCCATGACTTGCGACGACGAGGAAGGTTGTGAACTCATGGGGGTAGACGACAGTTCACTGGACGCGTAAGTGTCCTAACGCGTCATCTTTACCTATTCCGGACCGAGAAGAAACAGGTGCAAATATGAAGCAATGGCCTGATGGTCTAGTAGTATGATTCCTTGTTAGGGTGCCATATCCTATCCTCGAGGAGGTCCCGGGTTCAATTCCCGGTCAGGCCCTGGTAATTTTTATACAAACATTGATGCAGTAGACAATAAATAGCTCATGTGTGTCATACAATGCTAGTGATGCGTAAATAACCATCGTAAAAGTCTGTTAGAAAAAGGCCCAGCCCAAGATGAACATTGAAACGACAAAAGGAGCAATAGTCCAGGAACGGTGCGATGTAGCACGGTTTGTTCTTTGGTCTGCGTTCTGAGGATCTGCTGATTGGATAAACGCATTCCATGCAGCAATTGTAGCGGATGGAAAAACATATGTTGACTGGGTCGCCCCCGCACCAAGATATACACCACTGTTTCCCGGTAAAATATCTCCATGTAAGGGCGCATCTTCTCCGCCCATGACGGTCCCGCTTGGTGTCACTAGACCTGTTACGTTATTCCCGAACAAGAACTCACGGGCAAACGTAAAAGCCTGCGTGCGATCACGTCAGTTACGCTCACGGAACAAACAAGAGGTACATACAGATACTGGAGCCGATGCAGGGACGAGGTGTCCAGCATGGTCAAATAGGACATATGTCCATCCTCTTTCCTGATGAACAACACCTGCAAATTGGCCTTCGTCATTGTACCAGGAAGTCGATGGCTTTTTGGTGAAGCCCTGAATGCCTCCAAACGTCGTATTCTATCACAAGAGGTGAGTGTGATGTCGCCCAGTTACATAACTGTTATACCTGGATCGCAACTACCAAAATGGTTACCAACGACGGGATAAGAGAAGAGTACACAGACTATGACTTACTTTCCGTGCCGCGATGTGAAATAAGTGTGTCGTCATTCCCCGAAAAAAGCACGATGCCCACGTCGTGCTTTGTGGCATTCAACGCAAGATCAGTTAGGAATGTCATTGGTCTAGGTAGGGGACAGTGAACCTGCGACTATTTTTGCAAGTATAATGTGACACCTACGAAGGACCTGTACAAGGGCCAGACAATAAAATCATTAGTTACAATCAAGTGGCTACCAAGTAAAGCCATACTTGGGTCGTCATCTAAATAAAACCATGAGTTCCCCCAGTATTATAGGCTTCAAAAGGAAGAGCTTACTAGGTGTACCATTGGAAGCCGCGCCAAATGGAAAAGCAAAATCCAATGCCCAGCGCTTACTAGTTGGAGCGTGAAGAGCAGCTCTTGTACGTGCATCTGTGATATATGCGTTATTGGACCAATTGCGTTTGAAGTAAGGAATTGACATTACCGTTTAGGAATACAGATCCATCTGCTCTTATTTGAGGATTAATTGGAGAATCGGGTACATCATAAACCTGTGATATCATGTTTGGCTACTAAATGTTCACTGGTTCACGATACCCACATCAAATTCAAAAGTCTTTAATCCACTTTCATCTAGAAAATTATTATGTCAACGAATCTTGAATGGACACAAGACTTACTCCAAGGAAATGTGAAGTTGATCGCATAATCGATAAGCTCGTTCAAGAGAATACATCCATACTGGATGCAGTAAGAGTGTCTTTTTTGTTGCAAATTGGACCAAAACCTACCCAGGGATCTATCGTACCATTAGCCCTACCAGCAAGGCTTCGTTTTCCAAGCTGTTTCCTCTCGTTAAGGTTCGGTCTGTCGAACGATTCGGCACGACGCTGCAAATTCTGCAGGGCAAAGGTCTTCATGAACCGCGAGGCCGTCATATACCAGGACAGACCTCTAAGGGTCGGACCTATGAACACGACAGGAGGTATAGGCTTGGTCTGAGGATAAGAAAGGGTGACATTATATCCACATAGGTCGCTCCTGTATTCGCCGATGTGTCTCTACTGTTCATACAAAGAAACATGGAACGTACTGTTCCTTGAAGTAGTTGAAGACGTCCGGATCATAACCAATTAGTTGAGGATATGTCTCGATTACAGTCAGCTGTCATAACTGTAAATGAAATTCACATGGGTGAATAGAGGACGCACCGCCGGTAAAAGTTCAAACACAACAGGGTCAGGAATGGTGCCGTCTCCGATGGCAATTTTGGCAATCTTCACAGGGGGATTCGTCATCTCGAAATAAGCCTTTAGTATATACGGCTGAATTTATATGAGAAAAGTAAATTAATCGCGAGCATTATCACTTACAATATAAGTGCCTGCGTAACTTTCACCGGAGATGTGAAGAGGTCGACTGGCTAAACCAGGGAACACCCTAACTAGATTTCCAAGGAAACCCATCTAACGTGCGCTGAGAAAGCTTGACTAGGCGAACTATGGATACTTACAAAATCTCGTCCAACCTGGTCCTCATCAAGTGCTGTAAATGGGTTAACAATTGCACAGAAAGGCTAGGGAATGACAAACCATAGCCATCCGCATCCGCAGTCGAGTAACCGACGCCACTGTGAAAAATAGTATTAGGAATAGAATCTAAACAAATGGGGGGGGGGGGTACTTACACAGGCTGGTCGACCCAGAAATAATCGGCCAGCTGGTTCCAGCTATGCGGATTGGAAGAGAGGCTGTAATTACTATTGATACGAATCGGCCCATTCTATACCGTACGTCAGAAAAGGAGATGAAACGTCATTTGGTAGCGAGGCGAACTTCGAAGAACATGCCGTACATGCTTGACGAGCCAGGTCTTGTGGTCACAGTCAGCGCTAAGCATAGCAAGTGCAGAGAAGGTACTGACCCTCCATTCAACCAGACTGCCCATGGCTCGGAATTATTATCTTCCGAGGTCAATGACCCATTGTTCTTTTCAGCGCCGATGAAAAATAATGTGTCATTCGAATGACCTTGACGTTGTACAGGTATATTTCCGGCGAAGAGGCGACCTTCCCCAACCGCGAACGTGACGTTAGGGAGAGGTTGTGTAACTTGAAAGTCTGCAAAACGTCACGAGACGAACACGACAATAGCTTGTGGATGATGTACATTTCTGCCATACTGGACTAAAGTCGCATTTGGGGATACCTGGGTACGCATGAGGAAAGGAACTTGGAGCTTGGGATGCTGCAAAGGTAACGAATGCAAGGAAACCTAGTGCCACGGTTGGCCAGGAGCCAGCTAGACAAGCCATGGCAAATGGATAGTTAGAAGGGTGAGTAGGAGGCGCAGGGTATGATTGTGCTTTTTATCGTTGAAGACAATTAGCTTGAGGCATTACCTCACTCCCGGTCATTATTGTAACCGACGAGGGGGTGGGGACAGCCTAATGGGGCAAGGCACGCGTATGACATCGCCATGGCACTCCTCGGCTATTGTCGACGCTCTCTTAAGTGATAACCCATACCATTTACTCCTAGCCGGATCAGGAGACCGACGATTTATTTATCGCTCAGTCCGTGTGGGGAATAGCTATTTCCCTCGGAGCGAATTAGTTATAATACTATGTAGCTTCTAAATGGTAAGCGGAGAAAACGTTTTAGAAACGGAGACTCGACGACAATATGCTACTTAGTTGCACGCATCAGTGGTAGGTGCACTAGTGAGTGCCCAGGGCGGGATGGTTACCATCGTCCAACAATAAGTAATGCTTCTCGACCTGAAGTTTTTGCCACAATTGGACATTTTATTCTATTCTTCGCAATTTACCTCTGACGGTCCAGAGCTGCTCCGTGCTCGCCAAGGCGATTGGCACAGTCTCGCTCCAAACTATCCGCAGTCTGGCCGAGTTTAACAGTTGGAACTCACCATCCAAGGTGGTGGGATCTCTTATTTCATCCAGCACCATATTAGGTCTGACAACCTTCTCAGAACTGCAAGTACTTTCTGTCCTGGTTAAACGTGACACTAGGGATCAAGCACCATGATGATGAGTAGTTTGACGATGTTCGTAGTACCTGTGAGAGGGGAGAAATGTTTCTACATATATCCAATTTCCTCACATCTCTTGTAGTTTCAGTCCGGGATGCGCTTCTACTCTATAGATGCCCCTGTGGTGCGCGGCCTTCATCTTGACGGCACACGTGGTCCTTTCTGTCCCAATGAAAATGATGAAGATGGCAATGACGACGAAATTGTGGACTGGTTCCGGTGGTATGTTGACTCCATGATAGAGTCCTTCAGCCTAACAGGTCACGTCATGTTGTTGAAGCATATATCACTTCACAATAACAGCTATTTATCAAACACACGAAGGCTGGGAATGGCTTCTGTTTGGTGATAACAAACCTCCCTTCCTCCATCTCCAGGAGAGATTTTTTGCGGATTCAGCAATGACATATTTCCCGTGAACCATGTATTCCATTGCGACGGATTGTTATTCTTAACAGTAGCAATGACAACAAACTGAAGGAGAATAAATGGTGGACATGGGACAGATTGACTTCGAAAATTGAATGTGTACTTGTGTGACATTGAGTGTCACATCACTTTTTTCTTTCTTTTTTGCTTTAATGTTGTTTTGATTCATGTCCTAAAAGTATATGAAAAGTAGCTACACAGGAACTACTAAAAAGGGGGTTGGAGGGTGATAGGTGGCTAGAGACCTAAGGTAGTAAAGGTGGGGCTGGGTTTGTAAATGGGTGTGACATCAGCTCACCAGGGTTAGCACTCTTTTTGGGGGTGTGTGTTTGAAACTAGATGTTCTAGGGTTGGTTTGAAGGAAGCCAACTAGTTCTATGAGGGGTTGTTCTTTAATTGGTTGGATGTTCAGTCATGATTCCCAATATCTGGTGTATAGAGGACAGTGGTCCAAGATGTGGTTCCTGGTTTGGTGGGAGTGTTCATCACAAGGGCAGTAGATGTGCCTTTGGAAGTATGGTCTGGTGGCATAGCAGTGTCCAGTGGGAGCATGTCTTGTGAGGGTGTGTGCTAGCTGGACTAGCAGCTGGGTATCATTGCCTGTGGCCTCAATGAATCTGAGTTTATACTTGGGGTTTGTTGGCCCCAGGTTGGGGAAGTGGATGCCTAGCTTTTTGGGGTGTAGGTATTCAAGGGCTTTGAGCTCTGCTTTTTTAAGGCAGAGGGTGG
>JNHY02000219.1:0-22376 GCA_001691755.2 Amanita polypyramis BW_CC | reverse complement strand
TAACACTTTGAATCACTATTTTTGTGTCCTTTAGTGAAAGGCAGCTCTCAGATGGTGCCAGATGCACTAATGTGAAGGTGGCCTGCTGACTGTCTGGTACTGTTTATGAGGGTCTGTGTTCCATTGACAATGCCAGCAGATGGGTGGAGCATGTGCACATGAAGCACAGAATGGAAGTATAATTTGTCTAGGGTGACCCTCAAAGGGTCTAGACTAGCAATGCTGAGGAGGCCTAGGCATGGGCTGTCTGGGAAGCCTCCTGTGATCCATTGGGCTGCTGCCAGGTGGACTTTGTCAAGGGTGTTTAAGAGTGTTTTACATCTTTTAGCTTTGGGTCTATACCATAGTTGAAAGCCATATGTTAGTATGGGTAGGGCAGTGGTGAGATATTGTCCTTGGGGGTTAGTCCCTGTTGGGAGTTGCTGAGCATTTTGCACACTCGGAGTGGGGTGCTCGCTTTCGTAGTCCAAGTTTCAATATGGGATTTGAAACTTAGGTGCGGGTCGAATCGGAAACCTAGGTAGCGCCATGAGGTTTGGGGCTGGATGAGCATTGGGGCATTGTCTGTGCCTATGCTGAGGACGTTATTGTGACGTACCGTGATTTTCGTCCGTCACACCAGAAACCCTCATGGGACGGGGGACAAACTGTTCCCCAGTCTTGCTTCAGTTCGCTGCATTTCACCGATGGACGGCAACTTCGTGCCGCGCGTCCCATGGATCTAGATGTTATAACTCTTCTAAAGCTAAGGCCATTGACAGCAAGGCTTTCTCAAAGACACTCCTACTTCCGAAGTCATCATTTCCATTACGAGCGGAACCGTCTACGAGCGAGACTCCTTATCAGAAACGGTCGGGAGAGGACTTGTATAGATGGCAGGTGTGTCTTTTGATGATCCAGACTTTTTAATCTGGTTGATAGTCGCCCATTAGTGGAATAACGCAGCAGGACCATTGTTCGTGTTTCATGACGGTCCACCATATGCGAACGGCAACCTTCACATGGGTAAGTGACTCAATACACTAATAAATGTAACCATTTTGGTGAACGGAACTAGGGCATGCTTTGAACAAGATACTTAAGGATATTATCAATAGATTCCATGTGTTGCTTGGTCACAAAGTCCAGTACGTCCACAACACTCTTCCTTCCACATAATATTAATTCACGGTCAGCTATATACCCGGTTGGGATTGCCACGGCTTACCTATAGAGAATAAAGCGCTAGAAGAACTTGGCGTAAGTTTGTGCAGCCACGTTCAAATTCTTGCCTGACTCCTTGGAAGAAGGCTTCGTATAGCGTTGCCGCTGGTATTGTTAGAGATGCAGCAAGGTCTACCGCTATTCGGGAGATAGCTTCACAGAAATCTCAGTTTCAGCCTTTCGGACTTATGGCTGATTGGACCCAGGACTCTACCACATATCGTACCTTAGGTAAGTGATGGGATTAATTCCAGATGTCCTTTATTAAAGTCCCGAAGATCATAAGTATGAGATGCGACAGCTTAAAATATTCCAAAAGATGGTTGAAAAAGGTTTATTTATTTGCATTTGCTTTACAGGAGGCTGATATTTTCCTACAGGATTAATTTATCGACATAACCGCCCGGTGCACTATTCACCTTCGTCTCGTTCAGCTTTGGCAGAAGCAGAATTAATTTATAAAGACGATCACGTTTCTCATTCCGTATACGTCACGTTTAATATTGACCACCAGGCAAGCATAAAAAATCAGACATTGCGAGAACTTGTTTCTGGTCAACCTAATATAAAACTGCTCGTTTGGACAACAACACCATGGACACTCACAGCGAACATGGTGCGCCGTGTCATATTTGCAAATGATTATTTTTTAACACGCATATAGGGTATCGCTGTGCATCCTGAGCTTATGTATGGTGTTGTCAGGTGTAATGGCCTGGACGAGATCTTCATTGTCGCTTTAGAGAGATTAGAAGCTTTGAAGGAGATAATAGGATCTGCTGATGTCGTGGCTGAACTGCCAGGTATGGCCTAATCAATTTTTTGTCGTTTTAGTTTAATGTCAGTAAAGGAGCAGAGCTGGTCGGTTTATCATACGTACCTCTCTTCAACTCCAAAACGGGGACGACGACAACGACAATGGAAGTCATTCCTGCGTCACATGTAACGGCCGAGTCAGGAACAGGACTCGTTCATTGTGCACCAGCTCATGGCGTCGAAGATTATATAGCTTTCCGCTGTCTCGGTCACCTCAGCAATATGGACGATATGATATGCCACGTTGATTCTGAAGGAAAGTTCTCCAAGGATGTGGCAGCTGTAGTCGGATTGGAAGCGACGAGACTTCTGCTTGGTCGTGAAGTATTAGCAGAGGGCGGGAAGGCGATTGTGGAAATGTTAAGGGAGATGGGACATCTAGTCAAAATCAAACGAACTAAGCATCGCTATCCTTATGATTGGAGAACGAACAAACCCATCATCGTGATGTACGTTAAAAAGCCAATTCATGTGTCCCATCATCTTACCAATCCACTAGGGCTACGTCACAATGGTTTGCTAACCTTGATAATATCAAAGACAATGCGTTAAAGGCCTTGAGTGATGTGTCCTTCTTCCCGGCCGTTTGTAAGTTCTTATTATTTTTCGATAGAAAGTCACTCCACAAACCTTAGCACGGAACAGGCTCGAATCTTTCATACGCTCGCGTTCAGAATGGTGCATATCACGTCAGCGTGTCTGGGGCGTCCCTATACCGGCACTATACCACATTGATACCGGGAATGCTGTCCTGAACAAAGAATCATTGAACCATATACTTTCCATATTGGATGCCAAAGGAGTAGAACATTGGTGGAATGGTCCTGTGGAAGATTTTGTACCTCCTTTCATGCTAGAACCTGGGTGTAGTGCGTCCGAAACATGGCGGAAGGGTACCGACACGATGGACGTCTGGTTTGATAGTGGCACCTCTTGGTCGATGCTCTCCGAAATGGGTGTCGGTAAAGGCGCTGAAAATGGCAGAAAATTCCACGCAGACGTATGTCTAGAGGGTTCGGATCAGCATCGTGGATGGTTCCAGAGTCAACTTCTTACCGCAATTGCTGCAAGTGATGACCCTGTTCCAGCGAGCCCATACGGGTCGTTAATTACGCACGGTATGGTGCTCGACCAGGAAGGCAAAAAGATGAGTAAGTCGCTTGGGAATATTATCAATCCATTGACGATTGTTTTTGGTGGCGAGGTACGTTGCAAAAGAAAATGATGTGGACAATGTGAATGACCAATTTACAGGATAAGAACAAGGATCCCGCATATGGCGCCGATGTTTTGCGCCTGTGGGCCGCTTCTTCTGAGTATTGGCGTGATTTGTCTATTGGCCCATTGGTCCTATCTCAAACTGCAGAGTCCTTGCGAAAGATCAGGAATTCTGCGAGGTTCCTTCTTGGAAATGTCAGAGATTCTACTGCCCTAGCTCGGGTACCCAAATCAGAACTGGGATTGGTGTGTCTGTAACTTATCTGTCTTGTATGAGCTTGCCAATGTTCGGATCAGATGGAGCGATATGTGATGCACGAGTTATACAAATTAGAACAGACAGCGCTAGAAGGGTACGCGTCATACAATTTCTCGAAAGGTTCGTATTGTATCCGCCCGCTAGGAGGACCGTAAATGACTCACTGTTCAATAGCGATGGTCGCATTGACTAACTTCGCCAACATTACCCTATCGTCACTTTACTTTGACGTCACGAAAGACTGTCTTTACGCAGAAGGTATCCACAACCTTCACCGACGAGCCATCGTCACTGTGTTTGAACACATCCTATCAACAATTACACCAATAATGGCACCTGTCCTGCCACATCTAGCGGAAGAGATACACGAGCATTGGAAATCCAATGGCAAGTCCGTTTTCGCGAACAAATGGATGCCACTAGTTAGTATCCTCTCGCCCTGCATGAAGTGACGTGTGTGTCTTACTCCGTACTAAAGAGCTCGGAATGGGAGGATGCCGAAGCTGCAAGTATCATGCCCGAATATCTTCGATTACGAAGTAGTGTGCTGGCCCTGTTAGAAAAGGCCCGTGCTCAAAAGTCAGTTCTTAGGATTGATCGAAATGCTTGGCTGATCTTGTTTTAACAGGCTTCTGCGAAGTTCCCTGGAGGCTGCGGTCGACCTAATCGTCCCCGCCTCGGCAGACAAGTTGCGAGGACAAGGTATGCGCTGTTGTCCGGTAAATGTCATTTGTAATAATTATTATGCAGAACACCTCTTGAAGACCCTATTCATCGTATCAGATGTCAAAATCGATACGGAGTCGTCTCCGAGCGATACCGCATTTTCTTGGGCATTTTCGGAAAAAGTAGCCAACATTCGTGAGCCACTCTACCCGATCTCTATCTTCGTTCCCTGCACTCACTTTTACCATCAGAAGGATCTCAAGGTGAAATTGTCCTCCGCGTGCACCCAGCAACGCTAGAGAAATGCCCTCGCTGTTGGACATTTACTCGTTCTGTCGATGAAGTAATGTGTCGCAGATGCTTAGCCGTGGTGTCTAAATTGTAACGCGTGAGAATTGGTTTTCAGCACGTATGTCACCGACTTCGTCCACTCACCCTAGTTTACAAGTCTATTATTATTAGCACTTTGTCTGCAATGCGCTTAAATGTGACTTGTGCAATACGGTGAATGAATAGAGATGAAATCCCCCACTTTATATTATTCGACGCCCAACTCAATCGCCACCGCCACCCCCCAAAAAGGAACTTCAAACATACCTGATATCCATACTAGTTTGTTATGCCCTACGATCTACCTGCATAAGTCACTATCTCTTTTCAACAAGTGGCCAAACCTATCCATCTGGAAGCGGATTTGTGGCTGACACTCGTTCATTTCAAGATATGTCAGCCGCGAGGATCTCACAAACTCGTCCCGCCGCACAATTCCTTCTCTCTTCATTCCACTCATTCACTTTGCGCTACAATCCTCAGGTATCATCGTTTCGGTACAGTTAAAGCTATCAAGTGAACTGTACGCATCGAAAGATCTATAACCGCGTCTCATACCCTTCCAAGTCTAACTCAATGTCTTTGGTTCGCTTCAAGAGATCTGTTACGGATTTCATACGAAGATGCAAGAAGGTAGGCCTTCACTACCAATTGTGTCTACTCAATACGGCTAATAGCGATCCATACAGACCAAGCACGTCAAGGCCTGCAAGTCGGTAGATGAAATACTATTATCCACTATGGAAGCACCTAAACATATCGACCCGAAGATAACTAGCAAGGATGAGGTCTGTGGCTCTTGTATCTACTCCTCTCGGCCCTGCTGACTACTCCTTCTATTAGGCTGACGAAAGTTCGTACCTCGAGGCCCTCAGCGACGCCTACCACGAACCCGAAACGTTGGATATACATCGTTCCCTGAAGTACGGACTTGACAGTCCTCTTCAACTCTCTGCCGTACCTCTGTCACCACCTGGCCTTGACAGCCCTCAGAGTCCTGCCTTCGGGATGCAACCAATTTTCGAGCCTTTGGACACTGCCAAGGATCTCGCTATTGTTCCAAGGACACCTCTGCTGCCAAGTACTCCAGTCTTTGAAGATTCCCCAAACGTTTTCGCCTCGCCTTGCACACCCTCACTCACTTGCTCCACTCCCGTCTTTTCGTCTCCGGTTTCTAATGTAACCACTGCATCCTTCGTTGCGCCTCGTATCATGAAGGCGACGGACCTCGAGCTGATCGACTTTCTCAGCAAGGGTTCTTGCGGGCAGGTCTATCTCGCAAGGGACACAGTTTCCGATAGGCGGCTTGCACTGAAGGTCATCAAGAAGGTCGACGGTGTTTGGGACCATCCTGTCGTGAAGCATATACTTGCGGAAGAGAAGAAGATTATGGCGTCGCTAGAAGGGTGCGATTGGTTTGTGCAACTTGAAGCAAGTTGGCACGACACAAAAAATATTTACTTTGCTATGGTGAGCACGATTGTTACTCGTCGACTGGTGTGGCTGACCAAGAGGTGCAGACGTACTATCCTACAGATTTGGAGAGTGAACTTATCAAGTATGAAAGATTCCCGGAAGAAAGGGCACGGTTTTACATGGTTGAAATAGTAAGCATCGGCTTTATCAGCCCTGCCTTGTATGTTCCTAACCCGGGTTCAAGATAATTGCTTTAGAAGATTTACACAAGCGAGGCATCGTCCACAGGGACGTCAAGATGGCCAACATCCTTATCCGTACTGATGGACATATCGTCCTTGCGGATTTTGGTCTTTCGAAGGACTTTCGACGTAGGCCAACTACGGCAGAAAGGTCTTATCAACCTTACTGGCCATACAGGATCGACGATGACCTGTACGATGCACCGCGTCGTTCGCCTGCGGAATTGACGTTCGTATCCAATGACTTTTGTGGGTCAGAAATGGAAATGGCGCCTGAAGTTATCCGTCGGGACTATTATTCGTTTGGCGTTGACTTTTGGTCAGCAGGCATCGCGTTGTATACGATGGTAACTGGCAGGGTGTGTCTTCATGCGTTTCACAAGCACTTTTCATGACTGAAACGTTCGGTAGCATCCTTGGAGCGATGAAGAGGATGTCGCCAAACAGATCCTCGAGGATGATATTCAATTTTACTCTGAAGATAAGATTAGCGAAGAATGTAAGGATTTTATTTGGGGATTGTTGCAGAAAGACCCTGCCGACAGACTCAGGATAGGATTAGATATGACCTCACATTCTTTCTTCGCCGGAGTGTAAGTTCTTATTAAATATGTGTTCATTTGTTCATCGCGTCTTTTAGGGACTGGGAAGCCATGAAAAACAGAACCGTTTCGGCACCAAGGGTTCCTGACTCCACGAAGGGCCACTTTTTCTTTGAAGACTGGGGCACAATTGAACACTTCGAGCCTGGCTATACACTCGACAAGGACGAGGAGGATCTTCCTGGTTTTGTCTATGTCTCTCCCAACTTACAACAAACTGCTTACTCTGATTCGGAGCGTACAAGCCTGCAACAAAGCGTTTCTGAAGACTTCTTCGCTCGCCTCTTCAGATATGGATCGGGTGACGACGTGGATGACGAAGCTTTGTGCAACTACGAATTTAATGAGGTTTATGAAGATTCACGCCCACTCGGCTCGGTGGACATGTGCTCCCCGACAATCTCAATGTCGCAATCCCACGCCTCCATGTCGCCTTCCTTCCACTTGGCACCCTCCCCGGTCGACTGGAAGATTCTCGGATGTAACGTCAAGACAACATCCGAGGCCACAATTCAACTCATCGACGCCATTACCGAGCATGTAGGACACGTCCTTGAAGTCGAGTCGGTACCCGAACGCTACACCGAACCCGTGGCTTCCGATACACCTGAACTTACCACTGGACAGTCAGAATACACCCCCGAAGCAACTCCAGAGCCCATCGCCGAGCGTGCCCAACCTGAGGTTAAACGTATTATACCTGAGCTTCTACAAATTGGGGTGTTACGCTCGGTCCAACCCATTTCTCAACTCCATTTAGGAGTCTATGGATGCTTGATTGATTCTCTGCCCGAACCTACAGCGCAACACTCGCAAACCGTCGTTTTCCACATACCTGAGCCAACTGATGAATCTGAGGGACACGACCCTAGAGTTGCCCCTCGATCCACCACTGAGCATGTCAAGCCTACTACTGATCGTGCCGTGCCCAAACTTTTGCAAATCGCCACTTTTCCCGTGGCCAAGCCTACCGCGCAACTCGCAAGGCCTGCGTCGTTTCAACCGGTCCTTGAACCTTTGGCGGAATGTGTTGAGGTTACATTTGAACCCGAAGCTCTGTCTACGATTGTATATGTGCCACCGGAAGACCAGATCGAACGAGAAACTCGAGCAATAAAACTATGCAACAAAGTCCTGTCGTGGTTAAAGAAACTCCTACCGTGGACATCAAACGCCAATGACTTGTCCCATTCGACTCTATCGACAAACTATGATGACATGACATTCTGGGAAAGCATTAAATGGAAAGTCAAGAAGATGTGGATACCGAAACTAAAGCATAAGCAGTGCCTGCAACGTAAACAAACTATTCTCTACTAATCTCAGCAATTGTTTCCAGATGACTATACCTCGGTTTAATTTGATTGTAACGCTTCGTTTATTTTTATTTTCGCTTAGTGTTTGGAATTTAGGATTGTAATTCAATTTACCAAGAGAATAAGAATAATCTTGACTGTAACATACACCTTGTCATCCAGGGTTCTTTGTTTCTGGGGAAGCTGTCGGTGTTCCCACACTTATAAAAGACCGTAGCAGCAAACTTATGTAACGCTATCTTATCGAGTGTGGCACTTCATCAGTTGTTGTCTCATTAATCAAGCAAACAATATTAGTAGGTAGAAAATACACTAGTCGGATGGTCGAACGAAGTCAAATCCCATTTAAGTTGGCAAACCACATCTCATCACGATAAACGAAAGGGACAATGAAAACAAACCTGCCGACCTAATCGAGAAGTGAAGAAAAAACAGGTGTCAAGAGTAAGGACAGGAGAATCGTCCGTAATAATAATTGTACAATGTCGCCCTGATCCTCACCCGGGCTCTCAACATCTGCCACCCCCATTCATATTCCCGATATCTTCTACAACGATCCACCCACAGACCTCGAGGAATATACTGAGAAGCACGAAAGACCGGTCATAGGCTGCGACAGACGGCGGTTGGTTATTGACTACTCGTAAAGTGAGCGAGCCACTAGAGTGTCTTCTGGCAGGGATGGACTTTTAGGTCAATAGGGTGCTCAAGCCAGGGCCAGTGACAGTCGATGGCCGGTATGGTGGAAGCGATGGGCGACGGGGAGTACTGGGAGTCCTTGATAAGTGCGAGGGTGGTAACGTACGCAGGGATACTTTAAAAGAACACAACGGAGTCAACACCTGTTCAGAGAGGATCAATGATTCTTAAATGAGGGGACAAGACCATCGATTGTCAAAAGAGCTCAACATCGACACCCAACAGCTTCAAAGGAGCCAGTCTTCCCTCGTACGCACCCTTATTCTTCACGTTCCAAAATTCTACCCGTTTCAAACCTGTGAAGGCATCCCTCCAGTTTGTTACGTTTTGAAGCATAGCGCGCACATTCTTCTGACGAGTCTCTACCATGTCGAGCCACTCTTTTGCATTATCACCACATCCACCAAGACACAACTGCGTGAGAAAACGTCCCAGTTGTCCGTTCACAATCTTCTCTCGTGCCTCATCATCCAAGATAGGGTTGCCTCGGAGGTGTAGATTATGAACCATGGGCACATCCTTCAGCACGTTAGTAACGCTTAGAGGGTACTGAGATTGGAGCTGGAGCTGCTCAAGCTGATCCAACTTGTGCTGTTTTTTTATGATATTGTACGTGTCGGCAGACCACGCGTCAGGGGAACATATCCCGAGAGAAGTGAGTTTTGGAACCGTGATAAGAGGAATTACAGCATCCGGATGTACTTGTTGGAGTCCAATGGTGAACCGGCGAACGTTAGGCATGGTAACTTCTTTTATGTGATCACCTTTGACGCCGCAGATATTCAGATGGCACTCCTCGAGCAATGGGGTCTGGTGTAGGACATCGAGCCAGGCCGAGAGGGGCAATGGAGGTGAATAGCCTTCCAGAATGCGCAAATTCTGCCATGGCAAACACAAGGCCTTCGAGAGGCCGTCGAATTCCCCGGGAGACATGTCATGAAAATTCCAGAAGGTTACGGATCGTGTTCGGCTAATAAAGGGGGGGACATCGGCAAGAAGAAAATCACCGTCTCCTACAAAGCCAGTCAATCCAATTGCCAACTCTTCTATATCGAGGTCCAAAACGGACAAAGCGGACAATTGCTCATACGATAATGCAATATTAAGCTTTTTCACTCGGTACGGCATTACCATGTTTTTGCAAGTGCCGCAAGTCGAGGTCAGAACCGAGTTGAAAACAATGTTTAAGGCATGGCCTCCTGCCCGAGAGACCCATGTGTTGTAGATGAACACGTTGCGGGGGAGCCTTGGACAATACCAGGATATCTCGACTTTGCTCCATAATTCTCCTGTATTCAACGCAAGCTGGCGCCATCTGGAGCATACGTGTGATATGATGAGTTGATAAGGTAGGCTACTTCGTCGATAGGGTAACTGGACAAAGTAGTAGCAGGAACGTAGGATGAATATGTAGCTGAGGATCTCATTTGGCAAGTCCATAAGCGACGGTTTGAAATGTTCCAATTCAGCGACATCCTGTTTCTTTGTCTTCTGACCGACATCGATCTCGCTAGCGATCAACGGTAGCATCTAACAGGAGCGTATTTCAGAATCCCACATTTATCCTTGGATCTGTGTTCGTCATACCAGTATGCGATCGATATGTGGATTCCGCCTAAGCGCCTGACAGAAAGAAGCGAAGACGAACTGGCACGAAGTCAAGAAAGAGAGGCTCACTCCCACGTTTAGCGCCATTCTATATCCACACTATTGAAAATGCTGGAAGCAAGAGGGACTTGACCGCTTGGTTGCTGCATGGTGTTGAACTCCGTCCGAAGCTGTGATATCTCAACGGAGCCTTTAACGACGGACAGCCTCACCGAAAACCAAAGCTGAAAATATTCCAATAAGAACGGTAACGTATATCGACGGGATTTAGTAGGTGACGGTGTAACCAGGATCTCTCAACTCCGCCAGTAGACGACCAGTCGCGTTGCCTTGGTTACTGTCGACCCTGGTTCGACAAGGTTCCCTCCCTCTGAACAAACCAAAGTGCGTTTCAAACCCCTCAACGAGGTCAGGCAGTACTAGAACACTAAGGTATGGCTTGCACTACTGGACTGTCCACGAAGTTTACATACATCGTCCATTGGTTCGAAAAGACACAAGTTTTGTTGCGGTTACGTTACGTTACGTTTGATTGTTTTCGCTTCCGACTACGCCCTGTCTCCTGATACTTGTATTAAAATCGGACGTTCGGTACATTACAATGCTAGCAAAATAGGTTAAACGCTGGGATTCCAGAGTCTTATCGCTACATCATGTCTTACAATCTCAAGGATACGGATATGAAAACGAAATCATAGCGAAAAAAAAAAAAAAAAAGGGAAGGGGTAGGAAAGAAAAAATGAAAGAGAGGACAGTTCTGCAGAGTAACGAAGAACCCAACTATTGGCTATCAAAATAATCCAACATCAACACCCAACAACCTTAACGCAGCCACTCTGTCCTCGTAAGCGTCCTTATTTTTCACGCCCCAGAATTTAACCTGTTTCAAACTTGTGAAGGATTCTCGCCAGTTTGTTATGCTCTGAAGCACCGCATATACATTCTTCTGACGAGCCTCCACCATGTCGAGCCACTCTTGTCCACTGTCGTTGCAGCCATAAAGGCGCAACTCGGTGACGAGACGCCCTACTCGTCCACTTGCAAACTCCTTCCGCGCCTCGTTATCCAGAATGGGCATGCCTTCGAGGGATAGCGCACGAATCATAGGCGCATCTTTCAGCACTTCAATAACGCGCAGGGGGAATTGAGTAAACTCGAGTCGGAGTCGCTCAAGTTGGTTCAGTTTATAGTGCTTTTTTATTATACTGTACGTGTCTTCAGACCACGTATCAGGGGAATATATCTCGAGATTAGTGAGTTTCGGAGTCACAATAAGAGGAATAATAGTATCCGGGTGTACCAGTCGAAGTCCAATGGTTAACCGTTGGAGATTAGGCGTGGTAATAGCTTGTAGATGATTACCGCCGATGCGACAAATATTCAGATGACATTCTTCGAGTAATGGGGTCTGACGCAGGACATTGAGCCAGGTTGAAAGTGACAGCAGCTGGGGGTCGCATTGCAGAACGCGTAATTGGTGCCACGGCAAGCGTAACACCTTCGAGAGACCATCGAAATCCTCGGGCAGCATTCTATAAAAGCGCGAAAAAGTTACGGATCGTGCCCGGCTAATGAAGGGGGGCGCGATAATAGTTGTGTCCGCTATCATCTCGGGGAACGTAATTGCGAGCTCTTCAACATCGAGGTCCAAATTAGACAAAGCGATTAATTGCTCGTATGGCAATATAATATTAAGCTTTTTCACTCGGTATGGCATTACAAAATCATTGTATGCGTCGCCGGTCAACCGCCAACCGAGTTTCACATTCAAGGGACGTCCTCCCGCTCGAGAGACCCACACCCTGTAAACGGAGACAGTGCGACGGTCGTTTGGACGATCCGAAAGCCACACTATCTCGACTTTGTTCCATAATTCAGCCGTATTGAGCGCAATCTGGCGCCAGTTGGAACATACGTGTGAGATAACGAGTTGGTAGGGCAGCCGGCCTCGGAAGTATGGCAACTGAGCAAAGCAGTAACAAGAACATAGGACGAAAATATGCGTGAGGATCTCGATGGGCAAGCTTGTGATTGGTGATTGGAGATCCTCGAGCTCAGCAACGTCCTGTTGCTCTGTCATCGTCTTCTGGCCGATATCGACCTCACTAGCAGTCAACAGCGACGCCTAGTTGGTGGGTGTCTTCAGCAGTCTGCAGGGCCACATTATAGTACTGGCACTCACCATTAGCAATATGTAGGTGCTCTGGAAAGAAAAGAAGTTGACCTAGCCTGAAGCCAACAGACCAGAGTGGGGTAGCATTATAAACACTGTTAGTAACAACTGTCAAGGAAAACGCTCAAGTGCAGCCCTTGGATCATGTGATGATCCGATCACCTGCAGAAGCGCAAACACGATGCGTGAAGGGCCCAAAGCTGTATACTGTAACTTCATTTTTACTATGCGTACACCCGCCATACAAGTGGTTCATTACTGGGCACCATGGCATCTGGCAGCGTTTAAATCCTTGATGTGCTAGATACGCCTCCCAAAGGGCTAATAAAGCAACAGGAGTTGTTACAGAGAGAGAGAGAGAGAGAGAGAGAGAGAGAGAGAGAGAAAGAGAGAGAGAGGAACTTGGCGTTGATGAACAGTGTCACTTGGAATCCAAGGAAACGGTCAGGGAATGGCGCCCTGTCGATTATCAAGATATACACCGGAGCCAGTTCGCTTGGCTGGGAATGTCGCAGGAGATCTGAACAAAAGATGGAAGACGATCACTCCCCAGGTCTCTTTCTCTTTTAGCGCCTGCGGTATAGGAATAAAAATAATATAATTAACTTTCGACAAACAACACAGCAGTACGGTACGAACGACAACTATTTTTTTTATTTCAACGCCAGGAGTCGTTCTCAACATAGCCTCCAGAAGACGGTGTTGTTGCTTGCCTATTCGGGTCACTCTCCCAGGTTACCGCACCATTATATTTGCGAATACACTTGAACTGAAACGTGGTGCTCGCAGGAAGCGTTACCGTCACTAAGCCAATGTCAGCTGCATGCTCCTAGGATATTAAACGAAAACTCTACCACTCCATGTCGGATAGTTATCTGCATTCAGCGCAACGGCATTATCGGGGGACCAATTCCCAAGTTGGGAAATGCTTCCAGCGACAAAAATATTTTCTTTCCAGTGGTAAGGCATCAAAAATCTTTCCAGTGGCAGTGGAATAACTAACCTCCGAATCTAGTCGTGGCATTCACATTAAACGTAAAGGTGACGGTATTGGGAGTTGGTGACGACGATGACGATGACGATGATGATGACGATGATGATGACGACGAACTCCATGTATCGTTCTCGGTACAATTGCCAGACGACGGTGTCGTTGCTTGTCTGTTCGGATCGGCCTCCCAAGTCACTGCGCCATTCAATTTTCGAATATATTTATATTGGAACGTGGTGCTCGCCGGTAGAGGCACCATCGCTGGGCTCGCTTGTCAGTCGTATGATCTCAGGTTTTTAAAGAGACTTACTGCTCCATATTTGATTACTGTTGGCATCCATTGCGATAGCACTATTTGGAGACCAACTCCCGAGCTGAGATATACTTCCAACAACAAAGATATTCTCTGTCTGGTAATTAAACATCACGAATATTTCCTATATAAGAAAAATAACTAACCTCCTGATTGTGTCGCAGCGTTGACGTTGAATATGAAAGAGATGGTATTCGAAGTCGGCGAAGCACAGCCTGAAGGTAGGGTCAAGCCAGAAGCGCTCCAGCTGGCATAGACAACGCCGTTCCTTGCCATGTAAGCCGTCAACAATGCGGCATAACTCCATGTTAGGTCTGAGGCACTCGTTGGTGTCCCAGAAGACTTGGTAAATTGCTCGGCAAGTCCTCCGTCGGTTGGAGTATACCTGGCGACCACCGCAATAAAGCTATCGGCAAAAGTTTTGATTGAAGTCGTCAGAGTACTGAACGTTGACGAATTCGAGTAATATATGCCAGCGCTAATGCCCGACACGAAAGTGGAGAAGAACGGTTGAGAGATTGATGTAACGGTGATTGATCCTTGGTTATTCCATACGATTAAAGCATCGTATAGTTGCTCGGCAACGGCAAGAGTTGTGAGATACCAGGGCTGTGTAACGTATTAGCATGACATTGGAAAAGAAGAATCACTGACTTACATTTCCATTGTAGTAAGAATCTTCCGGGTATCTGCCAGTGGCAACACCCCGGTTCGCCGCAATTCCAGAATTGATGCTATAGATTCCCCTGAACGCATCGACATAAACTTTAAGATTCGAAAGAGCCTTGTCGGAGCACGGTTGGAATGTAGTCGCATCACAGCCTGCGGAAGCATCAAAAGTGTGAACGCTTGCCAGTACCGTATTACAGTCTTTTCCTGATCGTCCTCCGCCAGTGTTGGCCGTAATATATCCGCCACCGCTATTCCAATAACTCTGACAGTTAAAGTTGAAGCAAATTCAAGTGGAGGTATATATGCACTAACCTGTAGGAAGCAAAGGAGGTTCGCCGCTTGCGCAGCATATGACGTTGAACTCTGACCGAGGCGGGTAGCAAGCGAAGCTCCTTCGCGGAGGGCACGGTGTTGAACAGCCGTAGTGAAAAATGAAGCCGAGTTCACTTCTTCCCACAAGTCGAAACTGCATATACGTTGTCAGGTGTCATGAGTTTTTCGGAAAGTAAAAAAAAAAAAAAAAATCTACGTACGTCGATTGATTCCAGTAAGAGACAACGTAGCCAAGGTCTCTCTGGATAATGGGCCAAAGAGTATTGCTTACGTAGGTTGTATCACCTTGTGAGTAAAGGTAATTTGCCCATGTTATGAGTGCGGTGGCACGGAGAGCGGGTCCGTCTAAAGTCACGGCAAGTTATGACAAGTAATTAGGGAAATGCGGATAACCGTACCTCTTTGAGGTCGCCTGAAGGAGATTGTTCAGTATATATAGGAAAGCAGGGCGCGAAAAGCTATACTTACCCCCATGCTCCAGTGAATGCAGTTTCGTCAATATTAAACTTTGGCTCTCCAAGGCCGCCCGTAGTGATGGTACCGGAAGGATTGGATATTTGTTGTATAATCGCCTGGGCGCTGACGTAGTTGTCAATGTACGGTCTTAATGTCGAATCAAGACCAAGTGTATACCTGAAAGTGAAAATGAGGGAGGGGGATCAGCGATAGTGTAAACGCAATAACTTACTGGTCAATGATAACTTTTAAAACCAAGGCAGAATCTCTAGTCCAGGTGTAGAGATAATCGGGATTGGAGGTAGATGGGGAGGCGATGACTATACCGGCCCTTGCACCGGAAGAGTTTGCACCAGAGGGACCGATGTTGGCCAGCAGACCGGTCTTGGCCATGGCAGACTCGGTGAGGAGGTAAGCATCGACTGTGGAGACAGATTGAGCCCAGGCGACGCCAGCGAAGCAGAGACAAAGAAGGGCAGAAGTGAAGCGCATGATGGGGGAAGGGAGACAAGTTGTGGTTGTGCCAGAGCTCCCATCTTATTAAAGCCAGAGGAGACCAGAGCAGACTGACGAGCGGATGTCCGCCACCAGCAAGTGACGTAATTCAGCGACGCGAGAACACGTGACCTCGTTTACGCGTCCCAAAATAAGACGCGTCTCTGATTTTCTGTTGAACAGAGCGGCACGGCTCATCGTCACATGGCCAAGCACTCCCTCGACCACGCCCCAGAAACTCCCTCAAAACGCCCCCGCTGCACTCTCTCCGCCAGGCCATCCGACTCGCCCTCCAATCCCTTTGGTCGTAAGCGTGTTCGCACTCTCGTCAAGTCCTTGCCACCTCCCACCCCCTTTTCCAAGCATCTCCCTCTTAGGTTCCAGTTTGTCTGCACAAACCAGCCGACTCCGCGTCTCCATGGAGGTGTCCATCGGATCGTCCAGGTTCCGACAAACTACACCTTCATGCACCTCCGCTGTCTCATCGCATTTCTTTTCGGCGACAGGCGGTCCATCTTACTGCAGGGAGAAGGTCATCTTTTTGAGGTCAAACGAAAGATTCACTTGTTCAGCATGAATTATAAGCCTGGTCAGGTAAGATTCGGCCAAACTTGGGCAAAGCTGTCGAGTGCGAAAGACCCGTGTCGGTACCGCCCAGAAAGTAACCTAACAGAAGTCGAAGGCAAAGAGCCTCCTTCTACCCTTGGGAAAACCCGAGAGGAAGAAGAACCCGGCGAGTGGAAATGGCACGCTGAAGAAGATTTCACTCTTGAACGAGCTTGGCCAAAAGGCTGCGATCTGGCTAGGGCCATAGTCTACGTGCGTCTGCCTTGACTCGAAAAACTTTCTCATAATAACAAACTGCAAAAAAGCATCATAACAGTACAACTCAGGTGCACATCACAATTAACACAATTCCAGTAGAAAGGCGAAAAGGCGTGTCAAACGCTCCTTACGTCTTTGAGGGGCGTGGTCTCGTGTCCCTGATACCCGCGGTCATTCCAAAGCCGCTTTTCTCTCTGCAACCCGTTGTACAAACAAACTATGGAAGCACCTCAACGCGTAGTCTACGTTCTCGGACCATCGGCCAACGTAGTATAAAGAATGCGCAACCCTCCTCTTCTTCCAAGTTTCAAGAACAAGACTTGACAGACCAAGACGTAGAGGGCGAATCAGATCCAGAAGCCATTCACCTTAACGTCGACGACAGCGACGCGTCCCAAGAAGAAAAAGAACCCGACGACATCCAGGTAACACTGGATCATGACAATTTCAACATCCCAGACGCGTTTTCCGATTTCTTTTCACGATGCCAACGTCTCGCCCGGTCCAGACTTCAATTTGGATCCGGCTTCGGTCAAGAATACGACCTTACTTCATCCGACGAGGATGAATCAGATACCGATTCTCTTTCTCCAAGTACGCTCCTAGTCTCTTCGTCCCCTTCCAAGTATCCCAGAGATTGCTCTTCACCTGCTACATCTCTTTTTGAGTCACTGACTGGCGCGAACAACCCAAAAACACGAGGGACAGCTAGTCCGCCTCCACAAACGTCTTCGCCAGGTCCCTCGAGCCCCATCTCTAGCCCTGCCTTGAACAAGTCGCCTTCGAGTCGCCGCCGTCGCTTGCATCGCCAGCCTGCCTCGTCACCTGGAAACGTCTTTGAGCCGCGGGCAAACCTATCCCTCAAGAAACCTCGCCACTCTTCCTTATTGCAGCACCTACCTTTCCATCCGTCCCCTTCCGGGTTCCCAAAGTACACCCCCTTACCTGATCGTGGAAAGCTGTACAAAATGCGGATAGACAGAATCGAGAAACGGGTGGAGAGGATGAAGAGCTTGGAATGGCTCAAAGTGCCAGACGAAGAGGAGGAGAATGAGAAGAAGAAGAAAAAGGAAGAAGAGGCAAGGAAGAAAAAGAAGGAAGAGGAGCTCAGGACGCTGGATGGGCTGATGGGCGGGAGAAAGGGACCTGGTGGTATTCTGGAGATGGGCGTGCGGAGAGGGAAGAAGCTTCCTCCTCAGTCTCTGTTGACGATAGATAAAGGTGAGGCGAAAGAGAGGCCCGAGCTGGGAAGGGTATCGTCCAATTGGCATCCTTTTGATGATGATGATGAGGAGGAGATTGAAGTGTGAAGAAATTCGGTTTTTCCCTACTATTCGTTTTTGGCAGTGCAGTTTCCATCCAGTTCATGGGGTATTCAGGTTCATCAGACCTATCTATTACCCTAGATTTGTCTAGATTTGTGTAAATTTACTGTGGTCAATTCGATAAGGTGATAGCGCACACTATTCTAGATCTCATAGTCTATTTCAATTAATTAGAGGCAGACGCTCGCCGTGTGAACATTAATTCTCGCGTAGTGCCACAAACGCCTCAACGATGCGCTCATTAGGACGTAGGCGTCGGCCAGTCCTTCACGGCCAAAAATGGCTCGAATACAACGAATAAAATATTTTGTGCGAGCATCGCTACCAAAAAAAAACCCTACAGTACAAAGTCCAAGATCCATAAAAAATAATCTATACCCTCGCAGCCATATATATATATATATACCCAACAATATCGACCCCAACCCCAGATACCAACAGGTAATAAGTTAAAGAAATATGCAGACTAACGGTATACTACCAAAACGGCTTAAGCAGTTCTTTCTTTCTTTGGCGATCACCAAAGGATTGTTCGCTGGCATAGCAGGCATTCCCTGTGCTCCACTTTTGGCACCCATATCTTCTTCACCTTCCATTTGAGGCCCTCCCAGAATGTCATGTCGTCGCGGCCCGTTAACACAATAGAATGCCCCGAGTGGCTAATCCTCACCGTCCATAGTCGGAGTTTCTTAAGCCATGATTTGACCTTGCTGTACAGACTTGTTGCACCTGATTCTAGTTCGACTTGCTCGCCAGGGGAGAAAATACAATCCGCAGTCGGTTCGACGGAAGCCTCGACACACTCTACCAAAGGTTCGAGGACAGGTTGGAATGAGGCAGGCCTTATGAATTGAACAACGGTTCCGATTGAGGGCAAAGTCGCGAACCACAGGAGTTTAGGTACACTAGGTTCGGTAATAGCCCCGTGCTTGACGAGGCGCTCGGAGCTGCTTTGAAGCGCGCTTTCCGCAATTAGCTCGGGCACGCATTGAACTGAAGAGTCGGTTTTACACTCGGTTTTGAGGCTACCTAAACGTTCAACAATAGATTCACGCGTGTTGCAGACAATGGTTTGTGGGATTTGAACTTCAGGTATAGGTATTGACTTTGCTCCGAGATGGGGTTCTGTAAGTTCGGTAAAAGACTCGGGGGGGTCATGGTTGTAAACGACAGGTTGCGAACACTGAGTTACAGTTCCAGATACCGCTTCAACAAGGCGTTCAGGAGCACGTGGGTCGACCAAAGAGGATGCCGAGTGGAAAGGTGGTGACATACAAATTGAGGATTCGGGAATTGGGATCACAGGAAAGGATGCGTCGATTAAGTGAGGCGGGCGTGCATCGTCAGCAGCCTCGTCGAATTCGTAACTGCAGAAAACCTCGTCGCTGATGCAATCCCCAGAATTAAAAAGGTGGCTGAAGGACTCCTCAAGGACGCCCAGTTGAAGATCTACAGAATCGTCAAGCGTACTTTGTAACAGGTTCGGAGAGATATAGACGAAATTCGGAAGGTTGTCTTCATCCTTGTCGAGCGGACCACCAGGTTTAGGATGCTCGATTGTGCCCCAATCTTCAAAGAAATAGTGGCCTTTGACGAAGTCAGGAACCCAAGGTGGCGAGACGGTCCTACATCTCATTGCCTCCCAATCGCTAAAGGATGAATGGTCCTCAACATGAAGACGTATAACAAAAAGTGAAAGATGCGTACACGCCAGCAAAGAAGGGGTGCGACGTCATATCTAGTCCAATCCTAAGTCTCTCTGCTGGGTCTTTCTTCAATAACCGCCAGATAAAATCCTTGCATTCTTCGCTGATGTCATCTTCGGAATAAAATTCAACATCGTCCTCAATAATTTGCTTGGGGATATCTGACCACGGGTGCTAAATCGAACACTCAGCCCAAGACGTATCAAGAAAGAGCCAAACTCACCCTGCCAGTAACCATGGCATACAAGGTGATGCCCAATGACCAATAGTCGACGCCAAACGAGTAGTATGATTGACGGACAATTTCTGGTGCCATTTCCATCTCGGATCCGCACCAGTCATTGCATACAAATGTTAATTCAGCAGGTGAACGACGTGGTGCCTCGAGAATGTTATCGTCGGTGCTAAATGGCCAATAAGGTTGGTAAGACCTCTCCGCTACATTCGGCGTACGTCCGAAGTCCTTCGCAAGGCCAAAATCGGCTAGGACGATGTGACCATCGGCACGGACAAGTATGTTGGCTGCTTTGATGTCCCTGTGAACGATTCCGCGCTTGTGCAACTCTTCCAGCGCGATGATCTTAAATTTGAATTAGGAACACAGAACGATGGCCGATAACCATCTTTACTTACTATTTCAACCATGTAGAAGCGTGCTCTGCCTTCTAAGAACTTTTCACATCTAATGAGTTCACTTTCCAAATCTGTAGGATAGTACGCCTGCGCCCTTCTATCAGCAGTTGCAAAGATTCGTCACTGTGCTATGCTCACCATGGCAAGGTAAATATTATTTGTGTCGTGCCAACTCGCTTCGAGCTGCACGAACCAATCACAGCCCTGGAGCGACGCCATGATCTTCTTCTCTTCCATAAGTATCCGCTTTGCAAATGGTTGATTCCAAACACCCTCGCCTTTCTTGATAACCTTCAACGCAAGTTGCGTGTCGGAAGGCTTATGTTTTGCGAGATAGACCTGTCCGCAGGATCCTTTACTAAGAAACTCGAGCAGCTGAAAGTCCCCAATCCGCAAGGTACATGGCACAGTGAAGGATGTAGATGTGTCGGATGCCGGGGAGGAGAGAGCAGGCGTAGAATAAGTGAATGAAAGTGTGCACGGCGAGGCAAGAACATCGAAGACGCCCGGAGAGTCTGCAAATATTGGAGTACTTGGTAGCAAAGGAGTCTGAGGAATAACAGAGAGATCCTTGACAGTGTTTAAAGGTTCAAGGATCGGTTTGACCGGTTTGGTCTCTGAGGAAGGGCTTTGAGTGTTGCTAATAATAGTGCGGGCGTGGGGCGAGAGCCGTGCGGCAGAGAGTCGTAGAGGACTACTGAGCCCATATCTCAGGTAGCGGTGTATGTCTAGTGTTTCAGGTTCGTAGTAGGCATCATTGAGGACCTCGAGGTATAGACTTTCATTGGCCTAAACATAAAGAGTAGTTAGCCGTATCAGGCAAAGAAGACAAAGACAAGATGCAAACCTCATGCTTGCTTGCTGTCTTGGGGTCGATATCTTGCAATGCCACCATGGAGGACGAGTGTTTCTCGTCCACAGATTTGGAGGCCTTAACGTGCTTGGTCTATATTAACCGCTGTCAGTCACATCGGGCGGGAGTATTTGACCTTTATGACATACTTTCTTGCTTCCTCGTATAAAGTCCGTCACGGACCGCTTGATGCGAATCCAGGACATCCAGATAGACTGAAAGGGGATAAGGGACGAGTGCGGTGCTCCGAACTCGAATGGCTCACTTGATAAGTCAACGATTATTCCAAAGTCGAGAGTAGCTAGTCTGTCGGTATCGAAACGATAGAACTTGATGAGTTCTAGGACGAGGGTTAAGTGGATGTCGTAAGCGTAACGAGGAAATGCACGTCAGAATAGGTTTGTCTATGACCATACCGTGGCTGACACGGCTGACATATCTTGGAGAAAAAAGTCAGCCACAACTCTTACTCACGTTCCACTACTTTTGACATAGCCGGACTGGGTATTGGGCCTTGGTATCCTATGAGCGCAATATATGCGCAGAGCCCTCTGACAAAGAGAGATGCTACGCAAGACAGAAGAGGATATCACAGTGAGAGCTAGCCATCCAGCTGCTCGCGTCCGCCAAGAACTGAGATTATAATGCGGTCGTTTCTGAACAGATCACGAATCCTTGAGCATGTTCTATACTCCTGAGATGATGGCAACGGCATGGAAGCGGTCGGGTGATGAAGTTTGAGATTGACCTAAATCCTAGACTGCGTTGAACCTGCGCTAAGAAATGTCAATCTTATCAGGTAAAATGACGGTAAGCCGATCAATCGGGAAATCGAACCTCACTGCAGACTTTTCGGAGTGCCGTACTTACGGCCGATGAACCAACTTCAGTAAACTTCCCAAGATGCCAAGATTTGAAGATACCTGCATGATTCTCTTCGGTATAGGGGTTACAAGTCCGGAATGGGTATGTGAACCATGGAAAGTCCCTATAGCCCATGGTTTCAGAAATAATTCAAAGGCCTACATCGTGAGGAAACGTAAAGCGCCAGCCCTGTGACCAATAATTCAAGCAAAGTTTTTAACCGGGAACTGACACACGCCTAATCTACGAATGATGTTATTGATTTGCCTTTCGAATGATGCACATCATGTACGAGAAGGTGCGCATAGGAGATGATTCGCCATAGTCAGTCACAATCACTTTTTTTTTTTTTTTTTTTTTTT
>JNHY02000218.1:0-22291 GCA_001691755.2 Amanita polypyramis BW_CC | reverse complement strand
TAACATCACCTTCTGAGACATGGGTGCTGCATGGCCTTTGGGATGGAGGGGAAAGTGACTCACCCAGGTCATAACTGGACTCCATCCAAGTCCATTTGTCACAAGTGGGGGGGGGTGAGGGTTGCCAGAGGGACCACCAGAATGAGAAGACATGAAAAACTGATATGCAATGGTGGTGGTACCAGATCAAAGAGCAATGGATTGTGGCTGTGTTGGCTCATAGGTATTCAAATATATTCGTGACTAATCCTAGCCCTCATCAAGTAATCGTCGATGGAAATGAGCTTTTCCCACCCTGTCTTTGTACCATTATCCAAGTCATCTAGTAACGCGGATGCAAACGGTTTTATCATGTCATCTACAATTGTTGCAGCTCCGGCTTGGATGTAGGGTCCTTTGTACGGATCACTAAGAACTTTGCTCGTCTTGAAGACATTTTTAGGGAGATCATCGCTCGGCCTCTTTCGAATGCCGTTGTAGTAAAAGAAAGGCTGATCATCCCCATCTCCATAGTAGTAAAACTTTCCTTCAGTTTGATATCATCGGTATTTAAGTTGAGATTATCAAAGAGGTTAGAAACTGTTGGGGAAATTATAGGTGAATAGTTGTCTTCCCACTCGACGTCTGGCCTCAAGGATGCAGTATGGTAATCTGTCAAAAGAACCATGTCTCCTCGCCTCCTTAGTTCATGGTTGAAAACCTCATATCCATTAGGAAGGAGCACCCAATATCCTTCATTATATGTTGAGGATCCACTATCCTAGAGTCAGACATGGATATGATTTCTCAACGGCGGAGTGCTTACGTCGAAATAAATTGGGTTGATCATCAAGATTGTGCAAGGCTCCTCGCTTTAACCCCCAACAAAACTCGAGCCTAGTCAGCTATCGTGGGTTTAAGTCACAAAAATATCAGTCGTCCTACATCAGGCTTACTATACCCGTTTTAGTTCCCCGTGGTATGCAGTGCACGGACACCCCTTTGCTATCTGTGCTGATGTATTGGCTTGAATAATGGTTGATTCTGCAGTCCGGTGCTCTTGCGCGGGTGGAGAGCTGTTGTGTTTATCGCGAGTTTGGAACATGTAGTCGACGCCGATGTGCCAAGAACATGAAATGTGAAATCAACACGTGACCCGACTCATCCATTGTTCTCGTCGTAATATCGCGATCCTGGATAATGGAGATGTCCGGCAACGGTACCACCGACACAGGTGCCTGGCTAGTTGAATTCAAACTAGCGCAAACAGTTATCATTGCTAGGCCTAGGCGTAACAACTAAAAGATAGCGCATCTAGACTGCCTAGGCAAGCTATTGTCCAAAATCTTGGCAGATCGCTTACATCAACTTCGACTTGCTACACCCTCTCGGAGTGAGGCAACGTTCAACCGCGGATGCAGGCGTATTCCTAACTGATGATGGATGGTGTATTGGTTATGACGTGTGAGAACCACGGGAAACTCCAACAGAAAGACAAGAGAATGGTAGAAAGTGGTGCATTGTGATTCTTCGTCTAGTTGCGGAACGGTCCTTCTTTTAAACCTGACGTTTGCAGCTTGTGGGCACCTTTGCATATACAGTTACTTACCAGGCGACATACTGGCCCGTCGTAATGCGACAACAGGGTAAGGAACCGGTGCTGCTCTATGACAAACAGAGTTTAGTGGCGTTCTCCAAATAACATGCCGGGAGAGAGAGCCCCCGCATACAGGAGGGAGTTGTTGAAAAGAATATCAGAACAGCAGTACCTGTTGACATGTTGATATATCACAGCTGTATTTTAAGAACATCAGCGTTCTAACCGCGCGCACACAAGGGTCTGGCGACTTTGAATTCAGATAATATTGGTTGTTTAATGACGTGATCCTTGAGGGAAAGTCACATACTAGTCCCTAGTAGTAGTAGCATCAGAACTTGATAATAGTGGGGCACTATAAATTATGTCCTAACGGTGTCCACGGTGCTTGCACTAGGCCATCTCTGGCAGTTGTGAAGTCTACTTCACGCCCCTAATCTCGTCGGAGTTTGAACAAACAACCTAGCTGGAGCAAATAAATGCAAAGTGTGCAACCCCATCTTTACTCTTGCGGTAACCAGATCTCCCCGACTTCAGCCCATTTGATGCGGGAAACGTTCCTCAGCGGTCGGCGTTTGGATTTCACCTGCTTTACATGGTCTATACTTGGATATGTCGCCTGATACGGATGCCGGTGAGATCTGTGGTCAAATGTGCCGTTATGCTGGTTCGTTATCAAGTTTGAGGAATATTCGCTAACGTATTAACAGTCCTTTGAGCTCTCTCGACTTTGTGTCCGGCGGTAGGGCGGGCAGGCGGGATCACTTATTTTAAACTTGGATATGTACTCGGGTCCAGGTAAGATCTCAGATACCATTATCTCACACCAATACTCTACTTCGTAAAGCCAAGGATAAGGAGCACCAGGAAACCTTTTCCATATCATTCGCCCGCCCGCCACGGTCATTACGATGTTCCGTCAAGATCAAGTAACAGTAATTTGACAGAGAAGAAATATCCGCCCCCTCTTGACGAAATGATAACCTGAATGACAGCTTGAATGCAATTTTATCATCAGCGGTGCCGGAATAAGTTGATGAGCGGGGAGCTCCGAAGACAGCTGTAATCGAAGAGTGGTTATATTCTCCACATCGCAAATCGCTCGCTTGATGCTCTCAGGCCATTACGTATTGTTATTAGTATCACTGATGGATGTTCCGCCCGACCAACTCAGCGGGTTCGTATTAGGGTCATTCTAACAGGCTTTTGCCCAGTCGGGGGTTGCGTCAAGTTGCCCGGTCTCTCGCGAAGGACACCGTTCACTATTCCTCGTAGCCAACATTTTAGGTCTGGCGCCACTTGCCGTCAGCGGAGGTTACACAAAGTGTTTGAAGGAAGACAGTGTGCGGACTTTATGCGCTTTGAGACCTGTTTGGGCAATGCTCGCCAATCATCGTGTCGAACGTGTACTGGAAAAACTTGACCAACCTGATAGGCGATTCGAATTTTCAGGAAACGTTTCGGTAGCAGCAGCTGTTTGAGACTCATGATCTTCAAAATGCTATGGCAAGGGAACGGTCTCACCGGACCGAGTCGCTTTCAGCAGTACCCATCGGTCATTAAGATGTCACCTGTCATTTAACGCATGTCTGCAAGTGGTTGACTAGGTTCCGAACGGTTTGACAGAAGCAATCTGGGGTCCTACTTGTAACGAAAGTTCCCTTGTTGCGACATTGTCAGGTGGTACTTCCATTATGTGCATACCTGCTGTCCATCCTAATCTGATAACCAAGAAGGCAGGTCGCCGAAGATAAAAGGCCTGATCTTGGGACATATACAACCCCAGACAAGGCTGGATCCCCAGCAGCGAGTCTCATTACTAGCTTTCTTCGTCCTCACAGCTTTAAACCATGGGTGCCCCGTCGACTCAATATGACGCTTACGCCCACTATGCTCGTCTTCTTCTCGAGCAAATCGACAAGGAAATGATGGGGACCTTACCCTCCACGCCCATCATTAGTGCACCCCCTGCATACGAACCTGGAGAACAATCTGGAGGACAACCGGGTGGTGGTGTTGTGGGTGGCCGTCAGGCGAAATCTAGAGGCGGTGGTACTTCTGGCGCTGTGGATGGCCGTCCGACTCACGCGAAACCCGTTGGAATTCTCGGGGCAGGTGATTCTTGGCTTTAGACTCGTCTCCCTCCATGGTATTAATTTTTTCATGCAGGCGCTTGTGGCCTTTACACCGCGATGATCCTCGAAGATCTGGGTATCCCATACCGCATCCTTGAGGCCAGACGCCGAGTGGGAGGACGACTCTTTACCTATAACTTCCCCAATAGCTTCGGCCAGCCTTTTAACTATTTTGACGTCGGCGCCATGCGTTTCCCCAAAACCCTGGCTATGAACCGGATTTTCGACCTCTTCGATAATCCTAACTTAAATACCCCTGATATCGAACTGAAGAAGCGCCTCAACAAGTTTTACTTCTACGGAGATGGGGCTGACCAACCTTTCTTTTACTACAACGGCGTTCGAGTGCGGCAAAGTGATGATCTCCCTAAGAATATCTTCAAGGCAAGCGAAGTTCTCAGTGATCGGGAAAAGAGGGCCTACATCCAAACTGGAGCTGCGGCGATTGTAGATGACGTGATAAAACCGTTTGCAACCGCGTTATTAGATGACTTGGAACACAATACAAAGACAGGCTGGGAGAAGCTCATTTCCGTCGACGATTACTCAACGAGGGCGTACATGGCGTTCAAGTATAAACCGACAATTAACACCATTCCGAATAGAACACTCCCAACTGATGTTGTGAACTGGTGTGAGACGTTTGATAAGTCAAGCGGATGGTACGACCGCGCCTTCTCCGAGACCATCTTGGAAGCTATCGCTTTTGGTTGGTCGCCCGGCACCGACGGGAAGGACACGGATTGGTACCTTATCGAGTCAGTGTCCTTCTCTACTCTTCTGCTCCCTTCTTGCTCCTTATTCTGACATTCATTGGCGCAGGGGTGGCTCTCAGAAGATAGCAGATGCAATGGCGACCTATATCAACAAGGAGAACCCCGACGCCATCGTCTTTGACGAGAGGGTCACCTCCGTCGCGCTTACCAGTCCCAAGACGGTCACCGTAAGTACTTTGAACCACAAACAACATGTGTTCTCCCATGTTATCTCGTCTCTCCCTCTGCCTGTCCTGCGAATTGTGGACCTCGACGGGGCAAAGCTCTCCCCCAAGCAGTCAAACGCACTTCGAGACCTTAATTACGGCCCATCTATTAAAATCGGCCTGCAGTTTAGGACTGCCTGGTGGAGAACGGGCAAAGACCGGGAGGGGAAATCTCTTGGTATCATTGGGGGGCAAACATACACAGATAGCCCACTTCGTACCGTTGTCTATCCTTCCTTTGGAGACGTGCACAACGGCAAGACTACCACTCTGATTGCAAGTTATTGCTGGACCGAGGATGCGAGCCGAATCGGCGCTCTCATAGATCAGGATGATGGATTCCTTGCTGGAGTAGTTCTGAAAGAGCTCTCTACCATTCACAACGTCGATTACGAGTTCCTCAGGAACGAGCTTATTGATCTCAAAGGATGGAGCTGGTCGCACGACCCGCTGACATGCGGTACATGATTTCGTTCATTCCCATTTACTTCTTACTCATGGTGCGTTTCAGGAGCCTTTGCGTTCTTCGGACCTGGAGACTTTAAAGAGGTATACGGGAACCTCAATACACCGGCCGCCGATGGTCGTTTCCACTTTGCTGGGGAGGCCTTGAGCGTACGTCATGCCTGGGTCGAAGGAGCACTGGATAGTGCATGGAGGGCCGTCGCGGAGATGCTTACATCTCCTGAGTTCACACGCCAGGAACGTAGGAAGTTCCTGCGAAACTGGGGTAGGAACCCGGAGTGGATTCCGGCGGGTATTGCGGCGAATCTCCCGTCGAGGAAGATCCCACCGAGGGCACCCCTGTCGAAGAAGGCTCCTGGGGTTCCCGAAGATGAGGATGAAAGTATCGATTTCGATATCTTTGGAGAAGACAGTCATCTCATAAAGCATCTTGCTTTGACGGAGGCTTTCAGGGCATTGTAGAACACCAAGTGCTTGTACTCAAATGTGTAACAATATGAATGTCTATGAAATTTTGTTTAGTGATGCACGATATGAGTTGTCTCTGTGTGATATCAATTTATCTCGGTCTATCCTTGAAAACTGAAGTTGATAATACCTCTGATTTCCGCGTAAGTCGCAAAATTTTCGGCTAGTCGATCTGAAAAGTTGCTGCGGGGCTTACTCAATGCCTTCACTGACGCCTGCTTATCTCAGTACCTAAGATCGAGGCTCTGGAATGACTCCTAGTATGCATTGTAGGAAAGGCTTTGGTCAGGTACTTGTCCCCAAGATGTCGTATCATAACACGCAGGGGAATGCTTCGACGTCGAGCGACTGATATAGTCAAGCCTCTTATATGATGATGTGTTGGGTTAATGGTCCTTATGCACTCTGCAGATGTTCTCATTCGCCCAGACAACTTGGTACGAGTGGTGGCCTGATTATTTCTAACGCTTTTAACAGTGGCATCTCCACGTAAGGCAGAGATGTCATCCAACTCCCAGTGACGGCTTAGGCTGTATCTAGCACAGATGGCTTGGCCCGAATCATAAACCTGTCCGAAAAAGAGCACGCATCAGCATCATAATGCATCAAGTCGCCGTACCCCCTTTGCGGGTAGATTTCTGTAATTTCACCACTGTCACGTTCACGGATGCCTAAGCCTCAGACTCCCCGGAAAAGTTGTCAGCCCAAACAAGGCTGTAATCATAAATCCTAGGGAATTAAGCATGGGAGAAAAATTTACCTCTGTCTCAGAGGACAGCAATAACCTTGCAAATTTGACATATCTGAAATGCATTGGGGTACGAGATAGGTGATCATTTGCATCAGTAACTTTGTGATTATCGGGCAATGTACAGGGCGCGACGAACGCACCTGTGGGTGAATGGCGAATGTATTGGGGTTCTGGGAAAATGGTTTGGGACCAAATCTCACTACAGACCGGGTTCAAAATGTGTGTCCTGAAGCATGGCAGTAGGAGGGAGACACTCCGCAGTGCTTTCTGCCGCCAATCGCATAAATGTTTGGATAGTTGCGAGTACAGTATCTCATCACTTCCTGCCTTCAGGAAACTGCTGCGTGAACATGCGTGATCTCACCACGTTCTGTGCCGAGCCTTGAGGTAGCAACGATAAATGATACGTATAAACAAAGAGCTCAATTGAAAGAAAGACTGCTACCCGAACTGCCTGCGTACATGCTACGGAAATATGTGATTGGTGACTGGTGACCACCCAGGACCAGGAAGTAGTCAAGAGATGTTGATCCGGGATAAGGCAGACAGGTATAGGCGTGTCAACAACCTCCGTTAACTCCCAATAGCTGATGAACTTTCTAGCTGCGTCTTGGTTGGGGTTCCACTTTTCCCCGTCGGAGACAAATGATTAGACAGCGACACGATACGGACGGATGTAATACATACCCCTCGGCCTCTCCGTCCTTCCTTTCCGGTTGATGTTCCACATTCCCCCCCCTGGGACTGACAATTAGACAACGTACATGGACGGAGATAATACATACCCCTGGGTCTCTCTGTCCTTCATTCCCGGTTGATGTTCCCCCCTGGAATCGACAATTAGACAGCATACATGGACAGAGATAATACTTGCCACTGAGCCTTCCTTCCCTGCCCGTGTCCTGGGGCTGATGATCAGACAGTGTATATGGGCAGATATTATGCTTACGGTGGCGATGCTTTCTGTGGCGATGGCGACGATTTCCGTGGTGATTATTTCCGTTGGGATGATTCCTTTCGTCCCCCCCTTGTCCCTGCACTTTAGCAGGACGACCTCCTGCGCCGTCCAAACCCGAAGGTTTTATCGGGGCTTCGCCCCCCTGTGATGTACTGAGGTCCGCTTGTTCTTGATGGGGTGCAGACTCAGACTCCCCTGGATCCCGGCGTATAATACGTCCTTCCTGAACAGGTAAAAATAGTCTTCAAAATGGTGGCGCAGAATTATGGAAGTGTAAATACCGTCCCGGCTCCCCCGTTCCCAGCGGGTAGCGGCACCGCACATATAGTGGACGCCAAAGCAAAACATATGGTGACGAGCGTGAGACGCATGTTAGAGTGTCAAGGATGTGTTTGTGGATATGATGAGTGAGGTCCAGCCTACTGACTCTAGAAGTTAGATTGTCCGTTTTATAAGAATTCCACACGGGATTTTTGAACTCCGAGGGGGTCTGCACAAGTTTGTGCGACAGGACTATGTTTCTGGGGTTCACGAAGCGCCTGAGATGATGTCGCGCTTTATCGTCAAGCAACAGTGATGAAAAGGAGTTGAGGTAAGAAGGGAACTTATGAGAAGGTCGTCGCCGCAGCCAAGCTCGCTTTTTCATTCGAGCGTTCTTCCACCTCAGTTCCCGTTATCTGTTCAAAACATATGTGGGCGTAGTGAAACCCGATGAAGATGAGAAATATTGGATAGTTATGAATGCTCGGCTGGTAGACCTGGTTAGAGAGTTCTTGCTTCCTCGATCTGGATCCTTGCTGTTATTGTTTCAACTCTTGATGGTAGTAGCAGATCTAATCGCTAATTCTTTCGCTGATGGCCTTCGTTTACTGTAATAATAACGTAGGCATCCATATTCGCGGCATCATAGGCGCTTACTCGTACTTGAAACGTACCAGCACGTCAAATGGAATATGACATATGATCCATTCTCATCGCCTGAAGCAGGATAGACGTGCGACATTACCCGGGTCGGGGGACAGGCATTTTTTACAAACCATATTATGCGTTATCCTACAATTGCCGCGCAATGAATTCAAACCATGAACCACCCCAACAGCAGCAGCATTGAAATGACCACGAATATATTCAAGTCGGTTCGCTCAACCTCCAACACCCCGTCGTCCATGCGCCCCTGACACGCTACAAGGGGGCATGTCCAGATCCAACCAATGGTTAAAGAATCGGTCGGGCACACCAGGCACTCTCATCATCGGCGAAACCACTTTTGTCGACGAAAAATTCACCGGGCATTATAACGCCCCGAGCTGGTATTGATTCAATTCTCTGACTCGGAAAAAGGTTACATCCATCGTACACGAACACGAATCGTTTATATTCTGCCAGTTATGGGCGGTAGGCCGTGCAGCTGACCCTCAAGTCCTTGCTGAAAAATACGACGCGCCCTTTACCGCCCCCTCCCCAACTACATGGCCAAAATGGAACCACGACGTACTCCCTCCACTTATTCGCAAAAGCAGCCAAAAACTCAGTTTTTAAAGCTGGATTCGACAGAATAGAAATCCACGTGTCCTATGGATTCCTAATCGACCACTTTTTACAGGTCATGACAAATGTACGTACAGACGAGTACGGTGGAAGTATGGAGAACAGAAGTAGGTTTGCTTTGGAAGTCACGGATGCAATTGTGGATGTTGTAAGTGCCGAGAGGGTTGGTATCAGGCTGAGCCCTTGGGGGAGTAGCGAAGGTTTATTTTCCAATTCACCACCGGGATGAGCCGTCACGCTAAAGACGAAAAGGAATGGACATGACAAATCCTATACCTCAATTCGCCCACTTTGTGTCAGAGCATAATATTAGACATCCTAACCTCGCATTTATTCACGTTGTCGAACCGAGAGACCCATTGATGGTGGAGCACGCCACAACAAATCGAACGACTTCCTACGCGCTATTCGGAGACCTTTGGTATATATCTCTGCTGGAGGCTATACCAGGGAGACAGCGCTTGAAATCGCGGAGGAGGCTGGCTCTCTCGTTGCTTTCGGCAGACACTTTCTGGCTAATGTAAGTAAATTACATAGGTAATGGGCTTGCCTCTTACTCAGCGTCATTTAATTTTAATTTAGCCTGATTTGCCGACCAGACTATAGGAGGTTTGCCTTGCATGCTTATCCGATATGCGAACGCACATTATGATTCGAACAACATACCGCGAGGATCGAAAACCTACATACGGTACGACACCACGTAATCCGATCCCCTCAGTACAATGGAAGCGCCATCCCCCAACCGGCCACCACCACGGCACCACCAAGTAGACAGCCGCTGTATCACAAAGAACTTCCGATATTTCCTCTACACAGCCCTATCATTGTATTGTGTTTATGTACGAGTAGTAGTAAGACTCTGCCCAAAACGTCAACCACCAGCTCAACTCACCTCAGCCCGTATCGTTTTGCGACTTTGGAACTATATTTAAATATTCACAGACACCTATGACACGAGGCTATGCCGCGGCCTCATCTGTTGGATCAACACTCTCCCTCTCTGGAGGCCCGAATGGACTTCAAAGGCGATCGTGGAAGCAGCCCAAATGCTTTTACGTGGTACGTTTGTAACACGATGTACATCGTCTTGTACGGTACGACTCGGATGCACAATGCGGTCAAACTGATCGTATTCGCCTAGAGCATAGTGTGGTGTCAACTGAACCCGCGTGACTCCGGAGGTACATAATCCTAGTCGTCGTCGTCGAACTATATTACGTACAGTACTCTAAAGTAAACATACTTTACACAAAACTAGAATCAGGTCGCCAAGAGTCTTACTTAACTGTTTACCCAATGACCACCCCGTATATCCTTAATGTGTCTAGCACGACTGACCAGAAATGTACAAATTGACTCACGGGGTCAAAATCTGCAGAGAAAATTTTCAGACTAAGTACAGCAACATGGAAATTTCTAATGTGCTACTGGCATCTCTCCGGCATACCATCTGAAGATGACCAAATGATCTCATCCAGGTTGCCCAGAGGCAATGACCATTGGCGAAGGGACCATGACAAGTCCAATAGACTCAAGTTCCCACGATATACAGCTTGCTCCAGAGCACAGTTGCATATCCCTAGGCGACAACCGCGCTCCTGCCAATGACATCGCTCCTCATCCCAATCCTCTCCCTTTTCCTCCCGCTCATAGGTGCCCATGTCCACGGTGGTGGTGGTGGTACTAATATGAGCGCGGGCGCCGACCTGGGCATGGGCACCCTCCATTTCAAACCCCTCCAAGACACGCTCTGGTTCCAAGGGTGGGCTCCGATCTCTCCAGGTGCCATAGTCGGCGCTTGCATCGGGCTTTTCCTTCTTGCCGTCTTCGAAAGATGGCTCGTCGCGGGGCGGGCGATCGCAGAGAGGTCTTGGAATCGAACGTGCGCCTCCATTTTATTTCACTTTCAGTTTGGCGGGAGTGATCGATATACCCGACGTGGACAGTGCACAACTTGTCATGCTGGAGAGGATGAATCAGTCCAAAGACACCCTTCACCACAAACAGTCGTCAAAACCGACCTACAGTATTTTCCCCCTCCGCGATCCACATATCCCGCCATTTATCCTATCCCATGACATCTCTCGCGGGATCCTTCATGCTGTCCAAAGACTACTAACGTACCTTCTCATGTTAGCAGTCATGTACGTCCCCTTATCCACCGTTTCACCTCCGTCGGCTTTAACGTTATACCAGGACGTTCCAAGTTAGTTTCATAATATCCATTATCGTAGGCGCTGGTATCGGTGAAGTGATGTTTGGGCGATATATCTCCGGAGGAGCGGGCCACTAAGACTTGATACTACTGGATTTGTAATGTACCGCATGCCTGTATTATAGTCACATTGAGCAGTCCTTTTTTGGCGGTATGGCCACCGGCCGCCGCGAAGATTGGTCCAGCGTAAGTCCCACGACCGGGAAATGCCGGAAGGTTGGAGTTAACGTTGTATCGAGCTCCCTTCCTTCGTGCGCAGTCCACAGCAGTGACCAGAAGCGTCTGTCGAGAAATTTCCTGTCCAAGAGAAAGAAGCGGGGCCAAAGTTTTCGTTCATGGCAGACCTAGGAGCGCCACCCATCATTCCAACCGGTCTGCAACAGTACAAGTACGTCCCGCTTGGGCGAAATCTACCGAAATAAGCCTGGTAGTTGACGCTGACGCAACCAATTCTTCGTAGCTCGTACGTCCAAGACCCGAAATGGCAGATCAAGTTCACGATCGTGTGGACATCGGTCTTGGGCACTTTTGTTATCGCGGCTTCTCCCAGGCTATTGAAGAGGATCAGGGACGGCAGTCTACTCGCAGGAGCGGTAGGTATAACAGAGGATGCACGTGCGTATGAGCGGATCGCAGAAAAGATGGATGCAGAAGTAGAAGAGATCGTTGGGCGTTCTGGCGTTACCCCGCGTACAAGGGTGCTATTCATGGAAAAGGCTTTGAACGTCTTGAGATCGGTATTGTACTGGATACCGCCATGGCTCGACTTGAACGTTGGGCAGAGTAAGTTGACTTTCCTACTGAGAATAAATGCATCGGCTAACCTGTCTTCGTGGGTTTCAGTTTTTATCGTCTGCGCCTATCTCGCCGTCACAATCACCTGTATCGTCTGCCAAGTCCCATTAATCGACAACCCAAACCGAGCAGGTCAGCATTTCGCAGCACACGTTTCCCTAGCCTAATCTCCCTCCCCTCTCCTTCAGGTTTTGTTGCGCTTGCACAACTACCTCCTGTCTTTCTCTTCGCTACGAAGAACTCCATTGTCTCTTTTCTCCTGGGACCGGGCACCGGATATGAAAGGCTTAACTTTATACATCGTTGGGCTGGTCGCGGGCTTTTCCTGGGCGGCCTCATTCATGGTTCACTATGGATCAGGGACCACCTATCATATGGGCAGCCAATCCTAGGTCAACAAAAAGAAACGAGCGGCGTTGCTTGTTTCTCTTTGCTTTGTATCATCGTCTTGACAAGTTTACGTCCTATCAGACGATACATGTGGAACGTGTTTTGGATTATACAGTGAGTGACGTTCCGCGATGAACAATGGTTTACATACTAAGATGCACCAAGCTTCTTGTGCTATGTTGCCTTCTTCATCACCCTGTGTTACCACACAATATATGCCCGACCATGGATATACGCTCCCCTTGCACTCTATGGCCTTGATCTTTTGATGCGGATGGTTAGAATAAGAATACAGGATGCCACCCTTGTTCCTGTAGACAAGCAAATGACGCTAGTCAGACTTGCCTTATAACAAAGCGAAACAGAACTGACTCACTCTTAGGTCCACATACCCTACGCAACGTCCGGATGGGCACCAGGGCAACATGTCCGATTACGGGTCTTCTTCCAAGGTCGGCTCTTTGAGTCTCATCCTTTCACCATCATGTGTGCCCCGCCAACAGAGGGGTGTCTCTCGAGACCCTTACCATCAGCGACTAAGTCTAAATATGCTGTGGAAGATAAGCACGCGTTCCCAGATGCGGAGGGCATGGGATACACAGGGTCCGGCATTGTCCTCGGCATTTGCGCGGCAGGCAACTGGACCAAAGCGCTCAACAGTTTTACGCATAACGAAGGCCAACGGCTAAGACGATCTGGCAGAGATCAACGTAAGCATACATGTCGCATTCTAGTGAAGAGTAATTGCTGAGATGATGTGAGGGTAGTGGATATTGAAGGGGCTGAAACAGTCGCAGTTCCTGTGTATACCACGATCGATGGACCTTATGGAGGATGTACCATCGATCCGGCTGCATATGAAAGAGTCCTGTTTGTGAGTGGAGGAAGTGGAGCGACGTTCACAATTGGACTATTGGATGAGTTGGTTGGGAAGCGTCTAAGGACGGGACAAGTCGTGACGAGAAGGATCGAGTTCGTATGGTATACTCGCAGTTACGGTGAGAAATCCTACGTCCTGAATCACGGCATTGGTTAACGTTATCGATAGCCACGATACGGTGGTTCGCCAGTTTTTTGAGCACGATAGCTCTTCATGCCGCAACCTGCCCTGATCTGGATTTATGTATCACGATATATGTTACACGCTCGTGTGACCATGAGGAACTACCAAGGATCCCAAATTGTGACGTCTCGATTGCACGCCCCAGAATAAGAGAGGTTGTAAGAAGAGTGGTCGAGGGTAGCCCGGACTTGGAGAAGAAGGAAGGTTCGATTTTTGAAGGATCAGTTGAGACAGATAGGACGAGTTGGTCGGAGAAGATGGTGGTGGACACAGAAGGTGGGATTTCAGAATGGGGCCCCCTTAGTGGTGGAGGGCTTGCTGTATGCGCCAGTGGACCGCAGAGCGTAACTCGCGAGACTGCGAACGCTGTCGCCGCGCTGAGTGCGAGCGGAAGAGGAAGAGAATTGGGGCGGATTGCGTTGCATACAGAGGTATTCGCCGTGTAAACATGAGCTGGTCTGATTATATGATACTTCTTTACTTCCAGAAGAGACTAGCGTACCCTGGTTCCCGTGTTTCGTAACGACCATATAAAGTATTGACCTAACCAGTTAAGAGAATGCCTTTCCGCCCGGTCTTAACGCAGTGATGGACTAGTATCATTAATGCCATAATATACTAAAGTAACTTATGAATGGGCGATTCCAGCGAAGATGCAGTGCTTACCCTTTTTCCGCCAGTCAAAAAGACGCTTTGAGATGATTCGTCGAGGTTGTCGGGCAGCGTACATTAGAACATCAGACTGAGAAGTCCTAGGGTGTCCCTGGTCTAATCAATGAAGATCGCGTTAATCAACGTAGCACCAGCCAGGACGGACGAGCAGAATCCGGGAACAGGCATACTAAAGCCAGGTATATGCGGTTGTCCAACTTTGAAGGATGTGAGGACGCAGCAGAAATGCCTCGCAATTGTTTCTCTGCGGTGTGGCGTGGGAGTTTTCTTATGAGTCATTTTTGTGATTGGCTCATCGGGTCTACATGATCCCGGGTCTAACATGAGTAATCCGGTGCTCACGACACAGCCAATGTTAATGGTGCTAAGTTGTAGTTATAGCATGGCGTCTAGTTGACATCAGATTAAGGGGGAACGGATCAGTAGGAACGTCCAAAAGGCGCTGGAAGGAAAGGACGAGTGAAAAGTACTGTATGTTCTTCGGTTAGTCACGCAAATGTCTTAACGCACATTATGGTTTGGAATTCAACTGACTCATACTACCTTCGGCTGGTTTCCAGCAGCATATGTACCTGCACAGCTAAAACCCTATGTACTGAAACTGGGTAAACTTCGCAAATCAGCCTATCCTCCGGTCTATTACTCTGCAGCTACCTCCTGGCGTCTAGCTAAGGAAACACTCCTTACAGAGAGTACCACTGCCCTTCACCCGAAAACAAGAGGTAAGCATTACCCAGACTTGGGCAGCTGCCCCCGCAAGCAAAAACTACGATTCATTAATGCCGCAAAAACAACAGCCATCTCCTGGCCAGACTCACATATGCCCTCACTTGCCATGCTCCCATAGGTAGATATTATGCTACTCGTCCTTGATTCAAACGCCTACTCACTTGCCATTGTGACAATTCAACATCCCAATCCAGGAGACATATCTTAGACTATTGTCCCCTATACACACGCTACTGGGAATCATGGCTAGATATCCCACGAAACAAAGAACAACCGCTCCTAGGTCTTATAGACTTCCTGGAAACAAACCCCAAAGCATTCAGCTTCGAGCACGCCCCACCACGTACAGGCTCCTCATAGCTAACCAATCGCCCCCAATGAAATGCATTCACAACCAGCCACCCTATTACTAACTAAGATAACCTTTTGTAATATTCGTATACTCGTAGCTAGGACGCGAATAGAAATAAAGTCAATTTWAAAATAAAATAAAAATAAAAATGAAGTCACGCAAATGTCACTTATCATTTGTGCCACTGATGTTCTTCCAGCACTATACAACGTATCTGTTATGTATGAACATACCTACAGTAATATTTTTTAAAGAATTTATGTGGCTGGTTAAAGTAGAAGGTATCATATTGGTTATTCCTGCCAGTGACACCATTGATTGACTCCCGGATGAGATTCTCGTAATTGGGGTCATTGGACCTTCTGCCCTTAAATTGTGTGGGTTTACGGTGCTGAGAAGGTATTTCCTTGGGCGTTAACATGCAATGGAGGATGCTGTGACACGCGGCTTAGACGTCAGACATAGGTTCTGAGATGGTGATCTTGCTGTTGGGCGCCAAAATCTCCGACCTGGCACGCCACGGCAAACGTGACAGCCAACCGATTTTGGCCGTCATGAAAATGAGTATACTAGGTCCCAATGTCATCCGGATTATGGTAAGAACATGTATTACAACATATGTACAAAATCCGAGAGGAAACGGGCCAGAACTGAAGGAGGTATCTGAGGTGACCGAAGGAGGTTGGTAGGTAACATACAGTAAGCGACAAAGTACGATAACTTGCTGCCGCAACGCAGCCCTTCCTCCTTACCAGGTCCACCTAGTTAGGTTTTGAAGCGACATGATCCATCGTAGTTAGTTCACTCTTTACTAGCTACCTTATTTTTCCCTCGTCCATGTACTCGAGAGGTTTTTGTGCACTACATATAGCAATTTACATGTTTTAAATTTTAAAAAAAAAAAAAAGCGACAAAGTAGGCTTGGGAATGAGCGAACAGGTATAGTGCCAGTCCAGCTCTCCTCTCCGACGAAGGACCCTATCAATTTGATTCGGGCTCACGTACCGTTTCTATGAACTTCTTCAACATCACCCCACCACTGATATTGGTCGACACAATATTATTTCCAACCTAAGTTGTGATAGAGTCGATGTCAGTATCATTCCTGAGCTTCGGAATGTCGATTTCCTGATCGTCAGAGGGCTACCAACTTCTATTTACTGGTTAGAATAAAATAGAGCTCTGATTCCAGCGGCCCACTGATCCTTTATGATCGTACAGAATTTATTCTCAAACCCCGAGATGGTCCAACACCTCTCATCAAACGTTATGCAAAATCAGTCCGATAATGATACTCTACTGACTTAACTGCCTGAGAGAGGGTTTCTGGGACCCCATAACCTCAGGCTACCATGACAGCCGCGCCATATTGCCAACTACATAGGTATCACGGTATCGTTGACACACTTGTCATGAATAATCCGCCCTGCGGTCCATCAACGCTGAGAGGTAGTGCCACATATGAATTTCCCCGTTCTAACCCCAATCCAGATCATCAATGCAAAAGAGGGAGAACAGAGGGTGATAATCTGCCCAAGTTTTGGGGAGCCCAATTGATTTACTTGTTCGCTATCTGAGCCCTGGCCTGAAGTGGGGTCTTCAAGGTCAAGGTCACGCACGTCCCAAGGCCAAAGAGACCGAGCATACATGGTATAGTCAATGATCGCAGAAACCATACATAACTTAGTTGTCCGAGCTATCAATATATCACCTCACGGCAGTACTTACACCAAATGATCAATAATTACACACGTAGTGGAGCATTCACACCACTAAAATTGTTTTTGCAGAGGCTGAGAGATAAAGCTCACCCTTATAGCCCAGTGCAAACAATCGTTCGGCATCATTAGACTGTTGAGGTTAACTCAAATGTAACAGCGACCGGGCCCCGCGTTCCCACCATTCACCGACATTGCCCGAACAGATAAGCACGTTTACGGGCTTCCTGATCGATATCTCCACTAGAAGATCAACAGCTGATCAAAGATAAGTTTTGAGCTTGTCAACCATAAAATAAATACACACATCGGATCCCCCTGGCAGCTGACAACTGTACTTAATACAAAGAACTTTTTTGTTTTATTTAGGCATCTACATAAAGATCACCGTTCCGGAAGGATCATCGATCATCCCTCTCGCCACCAGTTTTGAACTGGAGATAAGGATAAGTGTATGGCATGGCATCAGCGCCACTGATAGTGTCCCTGATGGCACTGTGGAGCAAATACCTGACGCCAACGAAGGCTCTTACAGGAAAGGAAACTAAGCTATGTAACTCTTTTTTCGTTCGTCGGCCGAATGGTTGATCCATATTAGTAATCACGGTAGATAGATATCATTGTGACACCTTCCTGCATTAGAATGAGGCAATTATATCTACCGAAAATTCTGTGCAGGGTCTACGAGTTCTTGTCAAATGGTCTACCATTCATTGGCTGCTGCGCACCGCCTCTAATTTGCGAGGACTCCGAGGGGCTTCCAAGGTTGTATGGTGGTAGATAGCGATAGCTTTGACCGTGGTTGCGTACGTAGCCAATTAGACCGTGGCACTTCTCAGATCTTCAGTATGCAGGATACGATTGACCATACTCAGTTAGGCTCATGATGGGTATGGCAACTTACGGCCCCGAACAAATTACAGCCCCTATACTCAAAACTATACATTCAGGTGTTGATACTTCAATGCTGGCTCCGCGCTTCCTTTTCACTTCAAGAAAACTCGTGTTGAAGACGTTCCGGATCAATGGGATCTAGTCTATCGTCTAACCGATACGGGGTTACTAAATATAAAAGGTATCCCTGCAACAATGTCCTTCTTCAATTATCCAGCCTCCAACTCGCATGACATCACTATAGTCTCTAAACGTCAAATGCGCCTTGATAAAATCTGCTTGAGGACAGTTCCGTCACTAACAAGAAAGATGATTTAAATAACCAGCCCTCTTACCATTATAATACAAAAAATCGTGAAAAATGAAGCGGTTATCGCACGCGTACTCTTCAATCGAATGGAACTTGTCTAGTAAGAAATCTCGAACTGTGACCCGATCCCATTGCTGCCTTGCTGGGAGTTGGAGCGTAACGCGAGCATCATTGCGCGCTTCAAAGATCTGAACAAGCTTTCTATCAAGCATCTTCCACATTTCATCATCATTGTCAATTCTTCCTGATACAAGGCCCGACGTATAATCTGCCAAGTCAGGCTCGTGTGTATCAATGAAAAGTCTAAGCTCGGAGAGAGGAGTGCGTGGTATCGTCAATGTATTCAAAGTCTTGGCAAGGCAGCGAATGGGGCTTTTGATGTTGATTAGCATGTACAACGATTTCAGTGACCTTAGATGACTTAGAGCAATGACGCTGTCCTCATCGTCTACAAGCACGTCAGGCAGGTACACGCTAGCAAAGTGTACATACCATCAAAGATATAGAACCTCAACGATTCAAGGGTATCTTTGCAGAGCGAAAACATCTCTCTATATAGTTGGCTTGCACCGGGGCCGGTTAGTTGCAGGTATAGCGTTGTGATGCTAGAAAAGTTAAAAAATTGCTTCGATTTTAGAACACGCAGAAAATCTGACGTGTATTGCGTGATGTGATCTTCGTGTGCGGGGGTCGACGTCCCCAAGATACCCGTGTGCATAGCGAACGATGAAAGGGATCGTGCACAAGGAGTTTTCAGACCCGTCCAGCTGAGCTTGACGTCAGAGAGATCGAGCGACGTTACTGAACGAAACTGTTGGAACATGGATGAAGGGAAATTTTCGAAGCCTTCTAGGATAATGTTCTCTGCTTGTGTAAGAAGAGAAGTTAAGACAGCTTGAACTCTAGTAGGAAGCTCGGACCAATCGATGGTCCCATTAAATGGGCCGAGATGTACGACACGCAAGCGTTGGGCTTTCTCAGCTATGTATTCGAGCGTCTGCCACCCAGTCAAATGGGGACTCTGACATGAAGGAAATGAATTTGCCAAGGCGAGTCTTGTGATGGCACTCGTTATGCGCTCGCCGCGTGGTTGTGATAGCAGGATCTTCTTCAGCTGCTTTATTTTTCTCGGGGTGCCGGATAGATGGATATCGGAGAACAGGAGATGTTGAGCCAATCCGCAGAAATCACGGGAAACCAGCGCTACTTTCTTGAGTGTCCTCACATCTCCTATCAAAAGATGGATAATTGCCTGAAATATCTCCAAGGGGAAACGTGGCTGCATCCCAGCCAAAGTTCATATGCATGAGATGCGTTCGAGATCAGCTAAGAACATGGGTATTAGATCAAGTTTGCAGCGCGGCAGTAACACGTGCCTTTGTTCCCTGTCTATTCAGGTAGACGCTGCCTATGAAATTTGTCAAGACGCGTGCGAAATATCTCTTCAGACCATTCAGCAATCTCGACGGGAGCGGCTTCAGAAGGACATACTGCGCGACTGCCAAGGTAGTACCGAACGTTAGTGGGGGTAGCAGCAAGAGATGTTGCACTCCCACCAGATGCCGACGTTGCCCGTGCCTTCAAAAAGCATGAAACAGAATAAGACTAGCGCGTCTACGGGCTTCTTGATTGGTGACGCTGGAGGAGATCAACATATTTCGTTTAGTCACGAAAGATACGGTTTTTGGATGGATTACCCCTTCGCGTAAAAGCGTTGTGTCAGTTGGTTCAAGGATGTCGTTAGCCGGCCACACTCAGATTTCTCATCGGCCGAGGTAGCCGAGCCACAATCACCAATCAATGTCACTCGCACTATCACGCTTTGTCAGCCATGATGACAATGATCCTCGTAAACTAGCTGCCGCGATGACTCTTTGTCTGGCTCTCCGCGACGGGGATTACTCATCATGAGAACAGTCGAAAGCATATAAAAGAAAATCAGAAAAAACCAACATTTCCCAACGAAAAACAAATCAAATGGCAGCAACTCCCAAACTATTCCAGCCCATCAAAATCGGCAACCTCGAGCTCCAGCACCGCGTCGTTCACGGCCCTTTGACGCGTTTCAAGGCGACAAAACGGGGTTATGCCCAGATTCAACCGCTGGTGAAGGAGTATTACAGTCAGCGATCAAGCACGCCAGGCACGCTCCTCCTCACTGAAGCTACCTATATCCACGGGAAGGCTGGTGGCTACCACAACGTTCCCGGATTGTGGAAGGATGAACAATTGGCATCCTGGAAACAGGTAAGTTATCTTTTTTTTCTTTTTTCTTTTTTTTTCTTTTTGATTATCTCTGACTTTCATTCCCAAAGGTTACAGATGCTGTCCACGAAAACAAGTCCTTCATCTATTGCCAACTGTGGGCCCTTGGCCGTGCAGCAAACCCCCAAGTTCTCCAGGAAGAAGGATTCCCTTACACAGCCCCCTCTCCCATATCAATACCAGGCAGCCAGTCGGGTGTACTCCCCCGCGAGTTGACAATCGAGGAGATCAAAGAGTTCGTCCAACTCTATGCTCAGGCCGCAAAGAACGCGGTGTTCGAAGCCGGATTCGATGGTGTAGAGATTCACGGGGCGAATGGGTACCTGATCGACCAGTTCCTCCAGGATCTATCGAACACCCGCACAGACGAATATGGTGGCAGCATCGAGAACCGCAGCAGGTTTGCGTTCGAAGTTGTGGATGCCGTAGTCGCTGCTGTAGGAGCGGAACGAGTAGCTATTAGGCTGAGCCCATGGAGTACATTCCAAGGTCCATTGCCGGTTTTTTTTCTTCTTGTAAGACTTTACTGAGATTTTATCTTTTCAGGAATGGGCATGAAGAATCCTATACCCCAGTTTGCCCACTTTGTGTCAGAGCTGAAGCTGCGACACCCTAACTTTGCATACATCCATGTCGTTGAACCGAGAGTAGATGGTGGATCCGATCGACCTCCCACCGAAGAAACCAGCGAAGTCATCCATACCATCTGGAGCCCTTTGAAATATATCAGTGCCGGAGGTTATAATAGGGAGTTGGCCCTTTCAGTAGCTGAATCAACCGGTTCCCTCATCGCTTTCGGCAGACACTTCCTGTCTAACGTACGTTCCTATAAGCTTTTCCATAATCTGATGATTTACCCCGATCCCTTAGCCCGATCTCCCCACCCGGTTGAAGGAAGATATACCGCTGAACAAATATGATCGCAAAACCTTCTACACCCCAGGCGATAGCGAAACGGGTGCCATAGGCTACGCTGATTACCCATTTCACACTAAGAACTAAAAAAAGATATTGTAAACTGTAATATATATACAGCACTAGAGTGACACTGAAAAGAGTATTAGATCTTTTCAGTGGCATGTACTGTACTACAACACAATTTAATTAATACACTTGAGATGATACTTGTCATGAGCGTACGTAAGATACAAGGTAAAGCTATCACCTCACGCTTAAAAACACATGGACCCGGGTTGGCTGGATGAGTTACTTAATTATAAAGCACTAATAGTTCCAATGATGTTACTCCCGGAGCCGGTGACCTTATGTGGGCTTTGTGGCTGAGGAAGCAGACTACTATTACTATCGCCTCCGAGGGTATTTGATACCGTTTGTGTAATAGTCGAGCTTTGTTGTCCGCCGTTGGCAAACTCTAATCGAGTAAGCTCACGGGTCACTTCATCCGTGTCCCATAAAGATCTTTGGAATTCGACAAGGACTACTATCGCCGTAGGATACATTATAAATAGCCAGTATGTAACCCATGAGTGGCGTAAAGCTTATATATCAGTGAAACAAACTCACAAAAGCTTGCTGGATGATGATGGCATTGATGGCTTCCCAAGCAAGCACAGAACCAGGACTATATCCTGCAGAGATCGGAATCGCTCGAAGCGTCTAAGGTCGTTGTGCGTTGTGAGTCATAATATGGACATGGCCACGATGTAATCACATAGATTGTCAGGTACAATGGCCCGGGCTCGGCCAGCAGTACTATTGTTTTTCCTGCTTGCGTATCTAGTTTTGGCGGATCCAAGGTGCATCAGCAAACTGTCGAAGCTGAGTTTGGCCGCTTTGGCCACTTTGGAAACTGGCCAAACTGGCCAAAGTCGGAAAAGCAGGTTTGGAGTTTCTAGGGAAGGTCTGACACCATAGAAACTACATCTGTTACCTTTGAAAGTGAAGACTGTCAATTTTTGATACTTTGAAAGCAGCAAATGTTACAYRTGAATCTTTGAAACATATTGTATGTTTTATTTTGGCACAATAGTACAATACTTAT
>JNHY02000217.1:0-22297 GCA_001691755.2 Amanita polypyramis BW_CC | reverse complement strand
GCATGGCAACAAAAAGAAACGGATCGAATATTAGCGAAGAAAGGTATAACTGTCGAAGAATTGCGAGCTTTACTCGACAAAGTTGATAAAGAAAAAGGAAGAATGACAAAACCAAAACCAAATCCGTTCAAGAATTTATAACGTTCATGATGAAACTAAAGAAGTTTACACATACTTACATTTGATATCTTCGGATATTTGCTTTGATACTTACTTACCAGTTCCGTGGTCTGTATTTATTCCACCCTCGCGGCTTCGTGCCGCGTTCTTAGTGCCAATGTAGCACTTTGATTAAAAAATAAAAAAATAAAAAATAAAAAAAAATAGATTTAGCGGCAGCTTCATTGTCAATCAAGAGAGTGACGCGTTTAAAAGGTAGTAATTTGAGATGAGAGAAGGCTAATTGAATAGCCTGTATCTCGGCGTCATATGATGAGTGCGCGTTGACTTGTAAAGCCTCGCTATTGATAAAGCTGTTGTTAGCCCAGCAAATTCTGCTAAAGGTGACTACCACTTACGCACCCAGCCCCCATGTTACTACATAAAAGTCTTAGATACTTGTAGCCCCCCAAATCCCTCCCTTAGTAGGTAACTACTTTTCGTATACTTTGTAATAGGACGCGAATCAAAATAAAGGCAACTCAAAAAAAAAAAGTGACGGTCACCGGATTTTGTGGTCACCATACATGGTGTGTATTAGTAAGCATTCGTAATAATCCAGAAAGGAAACCTATGCCCGCCGTAGACTCGGGAACCACCTGCGCATGCTTGGCCACCCCCTTTGAGATCCCAGTCCAGCATGTGCACACTGACCAAAGTCCAAACATTTGGTTTGGTTGCGACCCAAATTAGCGGTGACTAAGTGATCGGCACCACAGGACACGAGAGTGGGAAGGTGGCAAGGCCCGTCGGCATCCCGGTATGACTACGCGGAATCTAACTTTGGACTGCAGTCAGGCTCGCGACAATGCCACTTGACCCTCAGTATCCTACCGGGGCCTGCCTCAGTATTAGGGCCATTGTGAAGATAGCCCCAGCAATAGACTAGTAAGTGAATAACCAGAGCCAGGTTGTCCATCTGTCAATTGGTATCATTGTACGACATAGTCTCTATCCTCCCTGCTAGAGCCGGCCATACCCGCAGTTGCCGTCTTCATCGGCTTATCCTGTCCTTTTCTGATTCCAACACACGAAGAACCCACAGCCTGGGATCAAAACGGTAGTCCTGGTTCTACCTAGTACGGAAGCCAATACAGATATTCTAAGAGATCAAACAGATATTTCTGTTTGTGAGAACGGTGATAGAAGGTCTTTAGCGCCACCCGACTTTCTACAGCCAGACCTGGCAAGAGACTATGTTCGTTTAAGTGAGGAAACCCAAGCTAGGCTGTCAATATCTCCGAAAGGTCATGGGGCGGCCCCCTCAGTGGTTAGCTAGCATCTAATCAGAAAGTTATACTTGGACGCCGGTCTGAAATGGGGTTGCATGGGAAGCAAAGATACGTAAGCCGTGCCCACCTGCCGATGTGCTGACACTTGGCAATAGAGTAGGCTACAAGTCAGGTGGCACGTGCCCTATATTACAGTCTCATGAAACATCATCTCTTTTGGGCACGATATATATCCCAAGGTCTAGGCTTGTTGTCCTACCCTCCACCACCCACAACCCAAGAATGCCGACATCCTTCGTCTCGTCGTCTTTAGCTGCTGTATTTGTAGCTGTCGCAGTGCTCGCGTTATTACGCCGGAAGAAACAGAATATGGCGTATCCACCGGGACCGCCGCCTAAGCCGATAATTGGCAATATGCTTGATATACCATTCGAAAAGCCATGGATGAAATATTTCGGCTGGTCAAAGCAATACGATAGTATGCGGTCATAATACCTATTAGCATGGGTTCCGTCGAATAATAAATTCCAGGTGACATAATTCACCTATCAGTGATGAACACGCACATTTTCGTCCTTCACAAGATGAAGGATGTCATTGCGCTCATGGAAAAGAGATCAGCCATTTATTCAGGCAGGCCATCACTTCCGATCTCCAAATTGTACGTTTGTACTGCATGTAGAATATATGTGACTCGAAGCTGATGTCTACTCACCCTAGAATGGATATCGGGGGCCTTACTCATATAATGGATTATGGAGATGATTGGCGAAAGCATAGAAAATTCCATAAACAAGGTACACAAGAGCATCGTATGGCTTCCTATATGCGCGACCAGACGGAAAAGGTACATCTGCTGTTACAATTACTTCTGAAGGATCCCGAAAACTTTATGGAACATTCCAAGTGGTACGTTATTTAAATTATATCTTCGGCGAGTGATAGTTGCTTACCCATTGACAGGCTCAGCGCAGCCAATATCATGTCCATCTTGTATGGCCATGAGGTTGTTCCAGGACAGGAGCGCGAAAGCCTCGTGAAAGTAGCACTGGAAACCGTGAACAACTTTATGAAGCTGATTCAACCGACTGGCACTTTCATTAATGTGCTACCGTTCCTGATCTACATACCTTCATGGGCACCTGGAACATCGACGCAGAGACTCGCAGCAAAAGTCAGGAGAGACCTCAGTATATATAAGAACGGACCATTTGAAAACGTGGAACGGAATCTGGTAATGTTGTTCAACAGTGTTCCACGTATGGTTTTAACGATTTATAGGCTTCTGGGAAATTCAAAGAGTGCATGTTAACGGACCTCTTGCAATATTGTACCAAGATCGACGGGACCCGTGACGACGAGGGCATCTTAAAAAATATGATAGGGACGGCTTTCGCTGGTACGCATTTTTGGTATTAGCATTTTGACGTTCTATAAATACGGGTCCAGCCGGTGCAGGAACAGTAAGCATCATGAATCGGCTCAAACCATCTTTGGAAGTGATCGTACTGGCAGGTTATGACCGGTTTACTGATTTTCTTCTTTACTATGGCATATAATCCCTCTGCGCAGAAAAGGGCACAAGAGGAGATAGACCGGATTATAGGGACAGAACGGCTCCCCAATCTTGAGGACAGAGCCTCTCTACCTTATGTCGAAGCTTTTTTCAGGGAAACTTTAAGATGGCGTGTCATTGTACCCCTTGGTCTGCCGCATGCCACTATGGATGACATGTACAATGGATTTCATTTCCCGAAAGGTAGGCTCCCGTCCCACGCATGGTGTTACTGCTCACTCTTTTAACGCGTAGGTTCGACTGTGGTCGCAAACATCTGGTAAACTCCCGCATCCGTCATTCATGACGACTTGTAATAAACAGCACCTTGCTATAGGGCGATCACTCGCGACGAAGCAGTATATCCTGATCCAGAATCGTTCAAACCAGAGCGGTTCTTCAATCCTGATGGCACTCTGAATAACGATACTATGCGGTATGTATTTGGCTTTGGGCGCAGGTGTGTAGCATTTATAGTACTAGAACGTAATTAAATTTGTCACCACGTAGGACATGTCCCGGGCAAGCTATAGCTGACCCACTGGTATGTTTCCCCGTTTCCTGGAAAAGTGAGTATTTCACAAGACTACTATCATAGCTGTGGATGGTTACAGCTACCGTGCTATCCGCGTTCAACATTTCCAAGGCAAAAGATGAAAATGGTGTCGAGATTGAGCTTGATCTTGATGCTTTTGCTTCCTCGACCATCAGGTAAGCGTTTGTTGCGAACGTTAGGATGTACATTGTAATACGTTTGTTAACTTGGCAGTGCGCCACTTCCGTTCAAATGTTCAATTGTCCCTCGGTCCAGTCGGGCTGAGGCTCTTATTCGCAATGCTACAAGCGAGAGGTAGGGCAGCAGCACCTAATTCAAGTTTAGCCTGGAGGAGGTCAAAACAGTTATTCCTTTGTGTACGAAATCGCCCTGTTCGGATTATTGGCGCCTATAGCTCTTACACATATGTGGTCATTTGTTCTTTACAGTCAATGTAGTTTGTCTCATTATCTTCGATGCTGCTGGAATGTAGTTTACACGACGAGTCCACCAGTGGGGATAACGGTGAGTCATTTTCGAGATTAGATGTCCACATCTTGTGTCCGGCCCGCGAGGATGAATTCTCAGGTAGTATTGCAGGTGACCATAAGGCGATAACGATAAGATCTTGCCTTGCATACCGCTCAGGTGAAACCCAGATAGTAATGGGCGTTGGCGGTGGCTCGGGACAGGGATGTACCTCCTGTGTTTTACCGTGATCTCAATTTAGTAATGCATCACGTGGCCGAGAACTCTTATCACGCCCGCACTCACCTGGCACATCTCGGTGAGATATCTCAACGAACAATGTCTTCCGCTTAATATTTGGCCTGTCTAATTGGTGAGGTCCCCGCTGCCGTTGGGCCTGTTTTCCCGCGAGCGACGTCCATTATATTAAAGGTCGAGTAAGGTGACGACGTTCCCTATCGGCCATCCCCGCTCTGAAGATATCAACAAAGTTTCAGACGTTTTCACTTTGGAATCGATGGTTCCATTCAGTTGTTTTCTACATCGGATTTGGGCATGGAGCCCACAGGACTACCACTGCGGGTGGGAACGGTATATGGATAGGCTGGCTCTGGGTATATTACCTTTTCATCATGGCCCTTGACACATATTGTTTATGTGTCATAAAGTGGGTCTCAGGACTCAGTAGCATTGTCGTCCAGTGCAGTCTAAAGTTAGCATGACTTTCCGTTTAGTCATGCTACCCACGCTGCCTGGGATGCTGAACACTGTAAGTACCATCTTTCCGACATCTTCCCTATCATCCGCTAGATTAACCACACCGTGACGTACGCACGCGGCACGGAAGATGTCCGCGTCTGGAATGGAACTATTCTTGGGGATCAAGTGAATATTATTTCTGACAACCACAACAATTCCAAGGAACTTCGGATGACCATGGAACAGTACACATCAACTCAAAGTCAGTACCCAATTTTTACATGTCTTGTCATGCGGATAGGATATAATGACACTTGTCAGGGAGTATATCAGGCTACTCCTACCGGTGCCCCATATGTCATACCCACAATGGTAGGAATAAGGGCGAATGAGGTTTGATGTCCAGCCAAGGGGACAGTGTAACGAACATAACCATAACCTTGACCGGAGCTAATGATAAGATAAGCCGCCCAGCCATGCACGGATATCACGATGATGGCAAAGTAGTGTTGGCTCACTCTGGGTTCTTCACTAGCGCGGTGCACTATACCATTCATTTATACAGCACCATCTCTGTTATCCGTACATTACAGCCATTGATCTATCTTAAATGTCTGCCCCACATACTACTCCAGTACCCACACTAACCTTTGCGGGAGGAGTCCCCACAGGGGCCCTCAACAAGTACCACTCTTTTTGAGTTCTTGATTTAGCCCGAACCCATGGAACGGATCAGCACAACCTTGCTCCCAAGTTCACACATGGAACTGGTCCAGAGCTCGGTGCGTCATCCCCAACCTCCAAGGTTCACCAACGCCCCACCCGAAGTAAGCTGTGCGAGGTCGCGCTTCGGCCGGGGTCGCTGTATGGGCAAGGATGAGAATCAGAAAAATGCTCGGTCGTCCCAAAGAAAGAGCGAGTGATATGTCAAAAACACTGGTTTTACATGACTGTGATATATACAGGTTTGCATTTGCGGAAAAATGAGAAACTTGCCGACCTACAAAAGTGGACTCGCCAATCCCAAAAAGACAATAATGCAAATTACAAAGCCAATTGAACTTCATGATGATGACAGGAATGAATAAAAGAAATGCTGGTACAAGGGTAGCGGATTGAACGAGGAAGTGCGACGAGCTGATGGTGTCTTGTGTCAATTTGCTATTGTATATTCACTTCGAGGACACTGTTTCATAGATGCGAGGAAGTCACTTGTTCTTCGTGAACAAGGGTGGCTTGTCAAATCGCTGCGCAGATACCAAAAGGCGTATCAATCTCTCCTCAGATAGTACGTGGGGATAGTATGATGATGCTGTTACTTAGATAGACGAATAAGTACTCAAACGGCTTGGAGATGGATAATATTCACCTGCTGGGGCTGTTGTCGTTGTCCTTGCTGCTGGGGTTGCTTTCGTTGTTGTTGAGCCTGCTGAATGATGTGTTGAGGGTAGTACGAAAGACCTCTTGATGGGTCTGGAGGAGGACCGACGGTCTTTTGCTCCTCGTGGTATTGCAGAGCACCTATAGGAAGTATGTTTTCATACTCGTCTGGCAAAGCTGGGATAACGGCAGCGTGGCGACCGCCGAGTGGTCTTGAGTCGTGTTAATAAAGAAGTGTACATATGGATCCGCGTACCCCACTTACCCTCCTTCCACGAAGTGTTGCCAAACATAGTCTCTTAGTCGATCTGCATTTGGTAGCTGTTGAATTAGGTGCTTTATCGTGTTTTGACCAAGACCGAAAAAATCAGGACCAGATACAGAATTCGAATGCTGTCGGTTACGGATAGCGTTAGCCTGCTTGACAATTGTCGACCAGGCACCGGTAGCAGTTCCAGCTATAACAGGACGATCTGGGGCATCGGCAGGGATGATCTGGAATTTCGGACCGTCGCCACCGTCCAAAATTGTACAGTGATAAACGACGTCATGGTTGGGATCAATAGTCGACATATACCGTCTAGTAAACGAGATTGTCAGCTTTCTCTGGTGAAACTTGTCCGGATTAGTATTAGTTACCTCGTGACTTCATAGCCAACCGGGAATATGTAGCGCTCGGTATGGAAGTGTTCACGCATACATACTGTACCTAGATTGATCACCGTCATAATCCCCACATTCAAGGGTAACATTGGTTTCCCGTTTTTGTCCCTGGGGACCATCGGAATGCTAAACTGTTTGCTGGTAACCGTGTGTGCTTTCAACCGTTTCGGTTTTGCTTGGCGTTGGGTATCTAGCGGTGGTCGCGGGGTGCTGGGTGGTGGTGAGTTGTTGGTAGGGGGCGGTGAATATATAGTACTTGGTCCTGCCATGGGCGACATGTAATAGTAAGGATTGACATAAGGGTATGGCAATGCGCCAGGAACGCCAGGTGCTGGATAGTACATTGAATACGGATTTATTGGCGGCATCATGGGAGGCATGCCTATAGGACTCCCGCCTGGTTTGACAGCACTAAGCGCCAGATATGGATTGTTGCTGATAGGGCTGGGGCCGGCATCCCGTTCGGCCCCAGTGGGTGTACCCTGGGCTGGGGCGGGGGTAACGGGGCTCGCAGACTTTGGCGTGGTACTAGTATCTGAATTTTGTGTAGCTGAAGAAGAGGCACTAGATGAATTTATTTTGAAGGAATTGAAGTATTATCCAATTGATGGGATGCGGACGCCGAGCTTAGAGATGGCGAGGATACACTAGGTATTCCCGAGTGCTTGAGCAGGGGATCGATGACGTCCAGAATATGGCCTTGAAGATCGTTCGTAGTTGGTGATGGTGATGGTGATTCAATAAGTGTACCAGATTCGGGAACGTCTGATGGAGGGGGAGGAGATGCTGCAGAAATATTATCTTCGAATGCATGGGAAGGTGAGAGTGTCCTAGCATAAATGGAAGCCGGCGTCTGACTGCGCGTGGCATGGGTAGGCTGCTTCACATTTCCATCTAGAGCTTGCTGAGTTCGAACTCCACTCTTAGATGGGACTTCGGTACTTCGGGCGAGCCTTGCAGACCTACGGCTCATTTGTGAACATTCAGCCTCAGCACGAATTAATTTCTTCGTCTTCTTTCCCCTTGTACCACGAGTCGTTGCCCCTTTACCGCGTGTCTTCCCCTGCGGTATGGCCTCGTTTCCATCCTCTGGAGGGACGACATCCATGTTTTCGCTGTCAGCCTCACGTTGTTGGTTTGAAGATGTCTTCGTCACATCATCGACGGGAATACCGGGTCCAAAGCTAACTTCAGCATTTGTTCCGTCCGCAGGTGGCGAGACAGTGTGCCCGTTTGCCGCACGGGACGTACCATCAGCCATCACTACATCGGTAACAGCCGAACCATCAATACTCGATGCCGTTCTGTCAGACGGCCTCTCGCTACCCTGTTGATCGACATTTGAAGAGTCAACATGGAGTAAGACATCAGGCTTTTGTACAGGCGATTGACTTTGTATCTCCAATTGTATTGGTGGCACCGATGAATCTGGACTAGTGCTTAGGGATGTATCTAATGTGGCCGGGTCCCCAGATGTCGCGCGACATTCGTGCTGGGCATCCATAACATCAGGTAGGGGGTCGGAGATTTGACAAGGTTCTTCGTGCGCTGAGTATAACCGAGGAGAAACAGCAACAGCATCACTGTCGCCCTCTTTGCCCTTTGGACTACTTGAATTTAAAGCGCGACTTCTCCGAGTCGATTTTTTCGCCTCTCGAGCCTCCTCCTCTCGTCGGTCGTCGTCAGACTTTCTCCGGGCTTGAGAATCGAGATGGCGAGATGTGGGTGCCGGGTCAACGTCGTCATCTGTGTCACCCTCGGCAAATGCTTGACGGAGGTTTTCGATGAACGACGTACGAGCTCGTGCACTCATAAGAGTGCGTGGGAAAGAAGGTGAAGTTGGAGAGCCACCTTCCTCATTCTGCAACTGTGATTGTGCTTCGAGCTCGATGATACGATCGAGGAGCATACTAACAGCCGCCAATATCAGGAACAAAGGTGGACCTGTGGGCAGACAATCGGACACACTTTCGTTCTTCCCGCATACGAACGTTACGCTCGCTTGAGCGCTGCAGCTCCGTACTAGTTTCCTTATGTTTCTAGCGTCAATATCAGAGTCAGGGCTCTTTCTCTCTTTGTGATCGAGAAAAAGAGTGACTAGTGCACGAACCTCTTCGAGTTCAAAAAATCGGCGCTTTAGCTTCTTGTACTTTTCTGACAATGCATTGTCCTTGGACGACCCCTGGATCGGGGAGGGGCCCTGGGTGGGCGACGCTGGTGTTGGTTGAGCAGAGGGGCTCGTAGGGACGTCCCTGTCCGAGGAAGGACCGGCGACGGCGGAGTCTGAGCGATAGTGGCTCATGGGAAGGGAGCCAGAGATGAGAGAAGTCTGGAAGAAAAGTGTCTGGGCGGCGGCTGCACTGCCGAAACTTGACAAACCCTGGAAGCGGGCAAATCATGGAAGGTACAAGGCCAAACAACACAATCACAATGCCATCCGATGCAAACACCCGCCCTTCCGTCCACTGGTCCCCCGTTCCAAAACAAGATACACATTATCCAGCTCCTCACATCACATAGCGCCGCCCTTGACATCTAAAGTTTGTCCATACGCCCTCGGCACTCATCCAAAGCTACAAGTTTGGTCCATCCGACAAAGCCAAACAAGTGTGTAACTCCGAAACCTTATTTTACTACACCTATGCTGATATCATTTCCCGATTTGGTATATCAAGATACACCTGAGACCGTGGCGTCTGGGATGGTGTGCAACGAGAAGCCTGACGAAGCAAATGCTTACTTGGTGTGGTTAAAGTGCTAAGCCCCCTGTTCCGACTGAATCGATTCATTGATACCACACTTCGAGTTCACACTGTGTCAACGAAGTAGACCAGAAATTTATCATTTATAATGTTTTTGACAAGGATGCCTATGGTTGAGTAGAGTAGTCCAGCTGCGTGGAATTAAGAGTCCGCCAAAGTATCAACCGAACGGGCGCGGGCAGTTTAAGCGGACGACCTGGATACCCCATCTGTTGTACAACGTGGCAATATGTCACTGGGGGCAGCTCTCACATTAAAAACAGCCACGACATTCACCTCTGGTAAATACGCCACTTGTTCAATGGGATAATACGCCCGGTTGGGTTTATTCCCATCACCACGAGGCTGGGAATCGATTACACATTCCACTCTCTAGATAATCATATCAAATTCACAATGGAAGCACTAAAGAGGCCATGTCAAGTTGCTTTCAGATCCAATTATAAAGGAACCCCATTATTCCATGACCCATTCCACCAGAGTAGCAACGATCTTGTCAAACACTTCTCCATGCTTTTCCTCCGCACCTGCTTCGAAATCGAACGAGTGCTCTTCTCCATCAAATTCGAACGACTTCACGGCTATTCCCGCCTCGACTAGGGAACGACCGAGCATGCGTGATTCTTCAGCTGACACGGCGGTATCTGCAGTCCCATGGCACAACACCGTGGGAGGCCAACCGGAGGTTATCCAAAGTTGAGGGAATAAACAGCGATGGCACTCTGGTATAGAGTCCGCAAACGTCAGGCCATTACGTTCTTCCTTGGATCTATTCTGGGAATCGCTATTGTTAAGACTTCGGTCCGACCCTGTCCCCAGTGATTGACGCAGGGCTTCGCTCAGGCTTGGAGAATGAGCACCAGCATAATAATCCAGGAAGACTCCAAGCTGAAGATAAAGACGACCAAGCAGCATCCTAGGGTTAGCAGGGTATCTAGGTATGTGATAATCTTCAGTATGGTATGCCAAAGGAGAGTCCACTAATTCCCTTAAGTTGGACGCAAGAGGATACAAATAGTCCGAGAAATCTGCCGGTTCTAGAAGCTCTCGTCCGCGAAAAAAAACCTCTTTCTTAGGTAAGAGATAGTGGGGTGTCTGTAAAGATAAGACGATGTGATTGCAATAAGAGGAAGTACTCACGAAGAAGTCCCCACCCATGCCGTACATTGATAACACAGCTTTCGGCCTGGGCGAATAACAATGAACAGCGGCAAGATATGCGCAGAGGCCCCCCGCGCTCGAACCAGCCACGACAATTGCATCCTTGTCGATTTCGAATTCATACTGCTGTGACGCCGCCACGGAAACAGAGTCATGGGAGATCATCGTAACGACTTTTCCCGCCTTAGAAAGAAAGATAAATAGGTCTTTTATGTCCTCCAGAACCGAATGTCCGGTAGCAGGTGGCATGAGTCTATAGTCAGGAGATAGGAATGCAAACCCGTGTGCATTGGCTCGTCCTTGCAGAAGTATCAATTCCTGTAACGTTATACACTTAAGAATACCGCTAATAACTACTAACTCTGAAGCCACGCTGGGTGCCAGCTGTCTCGGTTTCCTACAGTAAGTCCGCCGCCATGGTAATATACGACTGCTGGTACCGGAGATTGTTTCGGCCTTGTGGGAGGATAAAGCGAAAAGAACACAGGAGTGCCGTCACTCAGATGTTTGTAGGCTAGCGATACAGCAGGGGCGTTCATTGAATGAAATCAGGTGTTGACTCAGACTGCAATAAGATATCGTACAAACAACTTTATGTTACAATATTTGTATTAGCTCGCACACACCTCATATCCAGTTAGAACCGCTGCCCGCTCTGAAGAAAAACATCAGTCAGGCTCATCAACTTCCCAAGTAAAGCGCATAACATACTCGGCGTTCTTCTCCTTTTTGCACCTTCTCGGTGTCGCCCGTCATTTTACCAAAAGCCTTTTCGGCGCTCCCTATGCCATCATGCACCATCAGTATATGCCCGTCTCTGTATGAAAATGTTCATCCACGCACCCATCATCCTTTGGCCTACACCAGGTTTCTGTTGTTGTTGGGAAGGCTTGACCGTCAAATCAGAATTTGCTCTTTGAAAGACGGTAGAAGGGACATACATCAACCGAGCCAGCACCACTGCCAGTGGTGGTCTCACTGGGTCGGTCGTAACCTAAGCCCTGGCGGCTGCTATACTCGCCTTCCGACATACGCTGGCCGCTTCCATACGTGTCCTCATCGTCATCCTTGCCCAACTGGCCCGAACCATACGTTCGATCCTGCTGTTCCGTCTGCCCCGTTTGTCTTTGACCGTATTGACCCTGCTGGCCGTACTGACCTTGCTGCATTGACGGATCTTGGCCAGTGCTCGGGTCTGTACTGAATTGGCCGCGCTGGCCTTGCTGCTGAGGATAATCTTTACGGTATGGATCCATGTCTGAAGCGAAAATGAATTTTCTGGCCCACAAGTCGTCAGTCAGACGCTCACTCTTTTTAGTTTGTTATTTGCGTGCGATCGTGGTGCCGCTGGTAGCATTGAGGGTGTTCTTTTATAACAAAGCACTCGCCGAGCACCAATGACGCAGGATGCCGACTATGATGCAAAGTGACGCAGTAGCCGCTTGTTCTTAGACATGATAGGGTGGAGCTGCGGTCCAAAGGACTCACCGCCTCGTGGCAGCCTCTTCAAAAATATCACCAATTGACAACGTTTCCACTCATTCCGCGCCCCCAACTCAATTGCTATGACACCATCCGTCCGCCTCTTAGACTTTGCGGCCCAGTCACAAGGTCTCGCAAAGCACTACGACGGCTTTTATGCAGTCATCATTGATGACGCTTTCTCGGAGGAAGAATGTAAAGCATTAATCAAGCTTGCCGCAGACAGTGGACCTTGGACGCCTGCTGGCCTGTCCGCATATAGTACAGAGCAGACTGTTCATAAAGAATTTAGGAATAGCGAGCGCATACTATACTTTGACGGTGACGTGGCGAAGATGATATACCAGAGGTTGTATCCGCTAGTAGATGATATCCATGAAATTACGCCGATTGGTCGATGGTCGTGTATTACGGGCAAGAGTGGGCGAAAGCAAGGTCCTACTTGGAGGCTAGTAGGGTATGTGTTCTTAGGTTACTTCAGCAGTCCATTGACACTACATTAATTAGCTTCAACCCACGCCTCAGTTTTCTGCGCTATGGGCCAGGGCACTATTTCAAACCTCATTGTGATGGACTGGTTGACGCCTCAGATGGCCAACAAAAGTCATTCGTTACATTACACCTGTACCTCAACGACGGTGACGGTCTGTCGGGCGGAGCAACGCGCTTCTGGACACCGGACAAGAAGGAGTATGTTGATGTTGAACCAAAACTCGGCAGAGTTTTGGTCTTTCAACAGCGCATGTTGATCCACAGTGGTGAAGAGGTAACCAGTGGCACGAAGTACACCATGAGAAGCGACTTTTTGTTTGAACAGGCTCAGTAACCGATTATGTAGTTTTCATCGTGTACTTGAGATCGTATATGATACACAGTTAATGTAACAATTCAGCAAAGCATTTCACATGGGCAGCCTAACCATATTTTTCAGCAAGAAAGTGACAGGGAATGAAAATTACTCTTACAGATTACGTCTGCGACGCAATGACAGCAGGCCTGTCGAGACGAGATAATGAGCGATGGTTACGCCAATCATGTACGTATGCACACAAACCTCGCATGATTCTGATAAAACGCAGAGAAGCTCAGTCTCATTGGCTCAAACGCCGATTTTAAGCATCCTTACCGAAGCATAGGAATACACCAATACAACCCAGAAAACAGTCCTGCACGACGTAAGGTCAATGTTATCTCCCAATGTAGATTACCGCTCGTGTACCTTCACCGCGCCACCCCCGCGCACACGATTCGCTCCACTCTGCTCGTGTACGCATTGTTGTCGGTTCCTAGGCTGCGAGTTCGTCGGATCTAACGTTTTATAGCATTAGTCTTAGCTTGCTGCAAGATAATTACCAGGACATGGTACGTACTCATCTCCATCAGGTTCCAGGATTGGGCATCAATTGTCACGCCAGGGCGCTGCGCTTGGGCGGGCTGAGGACGTTGGGGAAGTATGTCGCACATTCTTCAAATGCACTCGCTCGCTGTAAGCCGCTGCGCGACCTCGTCATACCACTGAATAACAAATTGTCTCGGCTCCATTGTACAATGGTGCCGACACCACCACTGGCTATTTATAACCACGCATGCCACGGTAGCGCAGGTCCCAGGTCTCCATGAGAAAGCCTGTCTGACAGGCGTCGGTGGGAGGACGGTGATTTGCATGAGTCCACATGTTTGTTGATTTTTTTTTTTTTCAACATGCCGGTCGAAGTGATGGCGAGTTTAAATTTGCTCTAGTCTTCCATGACAATTAGGTTCGCCCTTGCATACAGGGTCGAGGATATCTGGCCATCAGTGTGTGAGTTGTGACGATTTCGCATGGTGATTGCACACTCGTCCCTGAACTTGGCTCTGCACCGAGCACTCTCAAACCTTGGATAATGTGGTCGTATGACATTGCGGCCTTGATTTATTGATACATAGTCCGCGCCAGTCCGTGTCGGTCCGCGTCCCGAAGGAGGCTAACCATCCCATTACATATCTAGTCAGCCTCATGTAATTCATCTCCTGTTTTACCCTCGCAAATGCGGAAAGCGGCTTCTCTAGGCTTCCCTCAGCATCCGTGAAGAGGGTCGTTTTGCAGGAAAACGGGTTCCATCAATCGTCGTTTAAGGTTATCGATTCTCGTTATTTTCGTCAGATAACTCTTTTGGATTCCATTTTAGACACGACGACTACGGTAATCGCTAGATTGGCAATGACTGTTCTCTCCATCGTGATGTGCACGAGGCAGGGCAAGAACGTGTTGGCTTCATGCTCTGCCGCTTTAATGCACACCGCCGAATGGATATCTATGGGACGCTTATTCTAAAACATCCAGTCATTTCCCCAGCCCCCCGGGCTCGCCAACACCTCCGCACCCAAGGTCAAGGCCTTATTGCATGCTATGGTTAACATTTACCTCTTTAAACCATCACAAAAAGTCCGGTTTCTGTCCAAACTGCTGTTCCAGGCTACAAGACGGATCTTGAAAAACGTTCAGACCGACTCGACGATGGGCCTCGCTACGGCCGTGAAGGTCAACATAGCGTATTCTCCTTCGGATTTCAGTTTCAAGTCAAGGAAATCCTCGACGGTGCTGGAAAAGCCTGTCCGAGATCCTGAATACTACAAGGACGAATCCCAAGGCGGCTTTTGCGTATTCCAGGTTGAAAACAAATTGTTCAGGGTAATGTCGGTTTTAGACCGCCCTAAATTCACGTAATCATTGACATATTTCTGATTTTCAAGGTTCACCGGTTCTTCCTCATGCGCGAGCCATCTGCGTTCGAGGATATGCTTAGATATCCTCAGAAACGGTTCAGCGACAATGGAGCATCCGATGATAACCCCGTTGTTCTTTCCGATAGGGCAGAGCAATTCCGGGATCTGTTATGGGCACTATACGCGCGGTTAGTCCTTCTAAACCACGCTCATCGGGCCCTTTCTAATTAATGGTGTTATTCACTGAAGTCCCAGTGATATACAGAAATTATCAGATCCCCGGCTAACACCCCCCTTTGACCGATTGCTCAATGTCGCCGAAATGTCCAATAAATATTGCATAGCATCATTCAAGTCTTGGTCCGTCGAGGGGTTATATAACCTAGCAAGGGATTCCAACGGACCCCTGCGTAGTGCCCCCGCAGACGTCTGCGCTCGGCTGTTAAAGATTGCCATCATCTCGAATCATAAAAAGTTGTTCGAGGTAGTGAGCAATAAGCTAATGTCTAGGATCCTCTGGCACGAGATGTCCCCAGAACCCATTCTTCCTATTGCAGAAAAGTACGGGCTCCGACAGTTGCAGGGCATCTGTTATTATCGACAACTAATAAATATGGAGCGGGCTACTCCTTACTTCAGGCAGAGCGATGGATCGCAATTGGCCGTCCCGCTCACGTTTAGCGTCGAGAAGCGCATGCGTCTTTTCCACGCACGTCACACACTCGTTCAACTATGGGAGCGCTTGCGCACCAATCCACCACTATTCCAACAGGCCACATGTCTATCGCATGGGCTTTGTCTTGACACCTGGACGGATCTATGGCAGGAAGCTGCTACATCCACCCACATGCTCCGTTACGGACCTGCGGACGTTCTCGGAAGGCTCAAAACGCTCATGATCTATTTACGGAACACGATGAACGAGACGCCCTCGATTAGTGTGCAATGCACGCTGTCTGCTTTGGAGACGATTGCTATGATCAGGGATGAGATCATTGCGGATCTAATGAATTATTTTGAACCAGAGTGAGCTCCACTGCAATTCCCCCCCCATCGTTACAGTGCCTGACTTCCCCTTGTAGATAAAGGTAGAAAAAAAAACACGGAAAAGAAAAGAAAAAGCAAACGAAAACGAAAAGGAAGACGAAAAGAGGGCAGAAGAAAGCAATGCTTTGTTTCTGTATTTGTATCGGTAGCACTTGTACGGATAGTAGATTGCGATGTAAGTACGAGCGCTCGAGACTTGGTGGTATGGTACTGCCAATACCCCGGACTGACTCTTCATAGATGTACTTTTAGCTACAGAATATAGGTTAGCACTTGAATAAATTGCTGCCGAGGAGGAAACGACGTCCTCGTGATCGTCAATTCTGGATGACATCATTCGATGATTCAACAGATCGGCTGCGGTCGATGGTACGGTTGTGGGAGTGCCAACCGCATCATCAACAAGCGCTGTCATGCTGTGCGCCTATACGTTCGCATGAAGGGCGAGCAGGGGGGGGGCCTTACTGGAGGCACCCCAGATGCTGGCTTCGGACTGCCCATACGTCGCTTCATTCATAACTTATGGACAGATGACCTTGTTAATTCGCGCTCTGAATGCTGTCTCACCGCTCACAAGGTGCGCGCCGCAGCGCGAGCGATTGCACTTGGGTGTTGGCGGGGCCCGTTTCTATTTTTGGCAGTCCTAATCATAGATCTGGTTGGCAACACCCCAAGCGGAGTGTATATAAGAGGGTTTCCCACCACCTGGATATCCAATCCCTCCTTGAACCACCAATCCGTTTGAAATGGATACCCCAGCATCTGCTCCTGCCAAGGCTACCTTCGAGCAGCCCCAGGCTGCCATGCAGATGAGTAAGTATACTGTTGCTAGTGTTTGTGCCCAGTATAATAACGCGACCTCCCCTCTCTTCTCTAAGGTGTCGTGAACACTCCTCTCGCCAAGAACCAGCAGACTGAATGCCAAAATAAGAAGGCATCTCGTATTCGTGGCGGCGGCGCCGGAAAGGTGATGCATAAGTTAACTATGGCATACATCCAGTTGCTCACGGTTGACCTTTAGGACTGTTTCCTTGGACTTGTTGGTTGCTTCCTTTGCTTCGGTGCGTCTAGCTTTTAATGTCCGTTACTTTCCGCTTACGAGAATTCTGCAGAATGCTGCGAGGTATGCGTGCTACGCTTGTCGTCGTGGCTTGTTATTTATTTCAAATTCAGGGTTGTTGCGAATGTGCTGCAGACATTATTTGTACGTTTATATTTAATGGTCCACGAATTTCGTTGACCACCAACAACAGGTTGCCCTTGTGAGTTGTGCTGCTGAAGGGAGTTACAAGGATTGTTGTGTACTATGTGAATGTACATGGATCATGTTAGACTATCAGGAACATTCTTCAGATGTTCGAACGTTTATTTTACATGTTTCATATCCAGAGACAAGTCCGGAAGTAGGGAATCAAACATGTTTCATACGTGATGTCCGGTCACTCCCCGGGAACGGCTAACAGCGATAGCCTTTGCCGGCCTGCCGAGATGGGTGTTCCGATCAGGAGATCCTATGCGCTTCGAGGAAGCAACGTGCGCCTGTGCCCAAGTCAAGTGGAACCCCACGGAACTACTGAGCTCTGAATTTACATGGATAGGGTCCGATTTTGAATGGAAACGACACGTGTGATCGGGAGGGACAATATTTGACGTTGAGCGTGCCACTAACTCCACTTAAGGCCAACGGTTGACGATGGATCACCTACCTACCTTATTGGTCGTAGTGGCCTTGATACATACACGTTCGTGTTGTAGAACGGCGTTCTGGAGGGGTGGCGGGCTTGCTGTGTATACTGCCTAGGGGTACAACAGGCAGGACTTATGAGTGGCGTAATCGACACAACGGCCCCTTAGTGATTAATTGATTGATGAACTTTGAATATGGCGACGGAAGTATGACACCTATTTGAATATATCGGAGGTGGTGGGCCAGGTAGGTTCATTTGGGATCGGCATCTACATTGAGTCAATTCGTCATGAATGTGAAAGGAGTGCCCATGCTTCCTTCGTATCTATCCCCCCATACGTCATGCCGGAAGAGAAAGCACTTGAGCTTCTACGAACTACAGTTGCCGAGTAATTTCTGTGGGCGACGCATGTAGCAAACGATCCGTGTCACGTTGGAGTACTTATTTTGAGAATTTTATAGCACAATCATCCCACCTGGACCCTAGGCAGGGACGTCAGTAGGGTGACAATTGTACGAATTCTCAAGTCACATAACGCTCCTGTCAGCGGCGCGATATCGCTTTCTAGCAAACAGCTATCCTTTGCCACCTTCCTTTAAGCATAGCGCATAATGACGCCGGGGATATTTATAATTCTGGTTTGACAATCCCTTCACTTATCTTGTAGTATACTAGCGATCCTTCGTCCGAGGTGATAGCCAAGTAAATCGACGGAGGCCCAGACAGCTCTTCAAAAGCGTCCATGAGCCTGTAGCAATTGAAGAAAGGTGTGCCTTAACAATTGATCATCATTCGTACCATCTTTGTGAAATATCTTCCATAACGGAGCATGGAAGAACGTAGGAGGGTGTGTCCTAAGAATGAATCATTGTACGAGTCGGAAACAAGGAAGAAAATTAAGCCTTACAGCATTATCCTTTTTCGCTTTTATAACGCCTCTCCTGCATTTTTCAAGGTCTATTACTTCAGGGTCTGTCCAGCGCTGAACTGGGCAGAAATGAGCACTGAGTTTCAGGTGGAGCATGCGGCTCTTGACCATAAACAATATCGTTGTATGCCTGAAACAAGCATCCCGCAGATTGCGGGTATTTCGAGATAATTGAAGAAAGTACTGCATACTAATACGGCTTTAAGGAGGAGTGTTGGATGGAATTTGGCGTGGACCTACCGATGGATGGACCTCCATGTCTTGTGCGTTGCTCTCCAAAAATAGCAAGATCACGTGGTTATCGACAAAAATCATCTGTCGCCCGGCACTTCTCTAGTGAGAATGGTGAGCCAGTACCTGTCCTGATAGCCTTTATTTTTGACCAATACATCAACACAGAGACCAATACTTTTACAAGGTCATTTCACTTCAATTCTTAGGACTCCCTGTCCCAATTTGTGTCGTTAGGTCACGAACGGTCGCTAACGCAGATCAAGTTCAACCGGGAAGGAGATCTTCTCTTCTCTTGTTCAAAAGACCATGTCATCAATGTCTGGTACTCGCATAACGGAGAGAGATTAGGCACGTATGATGGGCACAACGGATCAGTGTGGACAGTGGATGTGGATGGTGTGTATTTTGTTTCTCGACGGAGTTCACTATGCTCATGATGGATCCACAGTGGATACAAAATTTTTTGTTTCAGGTGCAGCCGACAACACGCTTAGGCTATGGTCTGTGCAGAGCGGAAAATGTCTTTATACATGGGAATTCCCTACGGCAGTCAAAAGAGTAGCGTTCAACGAGGAAGGCAATCAAGTAGTGTGTATAACAGAGCAGCGCATGGGATACCAATGCGCGATCCGGGTGTTTAGAATCAATAGAGAGGATGGTGCTAAACGTATGTCCACATCATGCGAATCTTGGCCTGTTAGCGAATGATGCTTCACCGAATCAGAGTCAGAAGAGCCACTTTACATGTTCAACCCTATTGGATCGAAAGCTACAGTGTGTGCATTTACACCGAAACAAAATATCATCATCACAGGACATGAATCTGGAAAAGTAGCCCTATTTAATGTCAAGACCGGAGAAGAGGTGGAAAGCAACGAGCGGGCGCATGGCGATGTCGTTACAGACCTTCAACTCACCAAGGACTGGACTTATTGCATAACAAGCAGTAAGGACAAGTCTGCCAGGGTAAGTAGCTCCGTTTATCGCGACGGTCCCAATGCTTACGTCTCGTCGTACAGATACACGATACAAAAGATCTCATGGTACTCAAGACATTTACGACAGAGACACCTCTGAACAGTGCGGCTCTGGCTCCGAACAGACCTTACGTATGTCTCCAACTTCTTCATCAAGAATTGGAGCACACTAACTAGAACAGGTACTATTGGGTGGAGGACAGGAAGCGATGAGTGTAACAACGACGTCATTGCGCCAAGGAAAGTTCGAGACAAGATTCTGGCACAAAGTTTTTGAGGAAGAGGTGGGGCGAGTTAAGGGCCATTTTGGTCCTATCAATACGTATGTTTTTCGGGTCTATGATGGTGATAAACTCACTCAGAACTATACAGGATTGCTGTCCACCCTGAAGGGTTATGCTATGCTTCAGGGGGAGAGGATGGATTTGTACGAGTGCATCACTATGATGATTCTTATTTCAAAGCCAAGCCGTACGGTGATATGGAGATTGTTGATTGAGGACGTTGTATTCTGATCGGGGTTTACGTCGATAGTGGATAACGGTAGACCTTATAGATGAGACTAGCGCTAGTCCTCCGGTTTTGTGTCGGCATCCGTGTGTAGTGACTTCCAAAACGCCGGTTACGTAATCAAGTGCAAAGAGAAAAATAGCGCTACCATAGCATGAACCAAGTCACCGATTTTAGTCTCAAGCCATTCCTTTCATCTCTCATATCGTTTTATCCTTTCTGGCGCCGTGATTTAAGCGGCGCGCTGCGACCCGTGCCATATTAGAATGGTCTCTTCGCCCTTTTTCGTCTTACTCCCATTATTGTGGGCTATTTCGCAAGTAATTGCATCCGACGTGGACCGGCGTACATATTCTCATCTTCAACGTCGTTTGGATTCAAGGAATGTTCCCCCAGATGGATATTACGACCCTTTTTCCAGTGGTGGTAGCATGCTGACGGTGAGCGTTATTGACTATCGGCGCCGCGCCGCAGGCGGACGGTTTCATCTTTGTCTCACTATCGCTGTGCGACTCGCACACTCGTCTGTACATTGTCTGAACCATGTTTCTGACTGCTGGTCTTTAGCAAGTGGATGACACATTTCCTCCAGGACAAGGCGAACCTTTAAACATTATTATTTCCGGCAAGTCCGATACAGCAGTCCTCGTCGATCAGCAGGCGGACGGTGGGCTTCAGAATTATTATCAGTACGTCAACGGATATTTTTGTCACGTCTAAACACGCTAATGTTGATTGTTATATGTCCCAGATCATTTGGATTCGGGGGCGAATGTTTGGGACAGCATATGGGTTCAGATCAGCAAGCCAATTTGGGTGATGGGAATGGCTATGTCAACGAAACTGATGAGATACGATGGGCTTACGGCGATCCTCAGTTTGGGACGTGTAAAGAGACTATTCAGGGTGGAGACCATTTTCGGTATTGGAAGCAGAACGGGCCGAATGCTAACAGGTACGCGCCCGTCCGTGTGGTATTATCTAAAGATCATCCATGCTCACCTATATGCACACGCGCACGCAGCGGAGCCATCTTCATGGCATCTTCTTATGAACTTCCGTTGTCGCGTAAGTACTCCGTTGATATCCAAAGAGTTTCCAATCACGCCTGTACAAGAGGACCATGACATCATTCCCAATGGCTACAATCTTGGTCGGTCAGTTATTCAACCCTCACATTGTTTGCGTCGACAACCTGTTAATCGCACCTTACAGAGACTGGCTAATAGGAAACATAACTCAGACCAGTATACCGACACTGAACTTGACCAACACATCGACATTTTCGGGAACGACGTCGGCGAATAATTACACATACCTTAGTACGATTCAATACGTCTCTGGATTGCTGCAAAATACAAGTATTGGCGTTAACCATAACATTACTGTCGCCGTCGGCGGCCAGAATGCAATTGATGGCCTCGTAGCCATTATTGAAGTAAAGATCACTGGGAGTCCCGGTGGACATAAATCCACGTAAGTGTCTCTATCATTAGCGGGCGACGTTGACCGATACGACTTTCCATGAAGTGCTGTTTCATCCATGGATGTACCTTTTTATGGACTTTTCATAGTGACGATGATGCTACTTTCTTTGTTATCATGACGGCTCTTCGCCAGGACGCTGTATACTTTGATTTGCTGCTCTCTAATTCGGGCGTACACTGCCGGTCAGCATAGCTGTCATTCACAATACATACACTTATAAATAGAGTATTATATGAGCATTTTATCTGCGTAGATTAAGATGCGGGTCCATCAATACACTTCCTCCCCCATTTGCGGAAAGCCACCATACTTTCGTAATGACTTCTCAATTTCTGCCGCATCTTTCCCATGCTTCATCGCTCGCAACATTGTCCATCCCCCCCAGGGTCGTTGTTCGATGCATTTTTATTATGGAGGTCTGCAGGATGAGTTGCAACTTTGTGCATTGCGAAGAATTGAGTATCTTAGGTCATTTTAAGTGAATGCTTGGTCACCTCAGGTTTCCGGAAATATGCTGGTATGAATCCCATTGATGAAAGTATGTCCATACAGTATGGTTGTACATCGACCATCAAGCAAAAGCTGAACATGGCCATGCTAAGGTCAAGCATTATCTCTTCCCC
>JNHY02000216.1:0-22413 GCA_001691755.2 Amanita polypyramis BW_CC | reverse complement strand
TGTGAACAGTCCATGGAAATTCCGCATTCCACATGGAATGGATGTGGAATKGATGYGGAATGAGCATGGAATGCTCAGCCAATTGTAGTGAACCCCCAATTAGGTGGAATTATGTGGATTCCACATGGATTCTGCCCAGAATAGGGGGGGGGGGACCATGAAGTGCTCCTTTATTCCATGAATCGTATTCCAAAATTTTGATTCTTCTTATTTCCGACTCAAGAGTTGTTTTTGAATCTATGTCCTCTATAATTAACTCCGAAGTTAACAAATCAACCAGTTCATTTTCATGAACGTCCATGTGTGCTGGGCACCACGAGATGTTCACTATGAAATCCTTCGATTTAAAGTGTGTTGCCCATTCGCGGAAGTTCGTCATAGCTTTTATGGATACGTTTTGTAAGTTATGGAAGTCGGTTCTCCAAATCGAGCGCGCCGCTGATTCATTGTCGATTAATATTGTAACTCTTTTGAATGGTAAGAGTTTGAATTGTTCGAAAGCTAACTGAATAGCTTGTAATTTGGCGTCATATGCGGAATGTGCTGATACTTGAGTAACCGAGCTGTTTATTAATAAATGATTGGCCCATAGCGCGTACGCTGCTGTTCCAATTGTATCCTTGAAACTTCCGTCTGTAGATATTATCAGATGATCTTTCTCGTTTCGTATTGTGTTTAGCCACAATTGGAAATCTTTAAACCATTGCGCAAATAGATCCAACCCTTTCTTTGGGTGATCAAAGTTGATAAAATTGATATTCGCGTCGTAAAGATCTAAAATCCTCTTGCCGAAGATTTGTTCTTTATGATTGTAAACGAAACGTTCATCTATGATTAGCTGTGGATCGCAACACATATTGAGTTTTCCGAGCTTAGTGGCATACGGTTTTATGGCAGGGGGGGAGTAGGCGGCGGGGAGCCAGCCTATGTAAAGGTGATCTAAGGGGTTTGTAAACCATGCTTGTAGGTGACGGTTTATTTCTTTGCCGTAGTGTGAGTTTATGCCGTGTCCAGAGGGGAACATAGTGGTGATGGCTGCTTGGTGGATGGCGAAGCACTTCCAGGTGAGTTCAGTGGTGATTTTACTTATATGCTTGTTTGGGTTACGAAGTGTCACCTAAACCGATGAGACTTGTTCACATTCAAGCAGCACATAAAGTAGGAGCGAGGTGTCGAGGCCGGTCCAGTATACGGCCAGTAGTCATTCAAGTAAGCACGATCCCTGGCTGTACCACGCGTTTATGATTGCGGCTTATGAAAGATAAAGCGGCTTTTGGAAAGTTCTGCGTACAAGTCCACGCATTATAATACATGTTATGTGAACTAATATTCAATAAGCCATACATTAGGGCTCCCGAATATTCTTGAGTGCCTGCACGACGCGTTCAATCGACGCCTTTGTGCTGCCCCCCGTCTTTTGGAGGGCGATTTTCAGATTCCTGTCGATCTCTTGGTGCAATTCCGGCAACGTATGCGGTGACCCGTCACTCTTGGCAGAGTAGTACGCGAAGCATGGGCTAGCGTTCTCCATGCTAGTGGAATTGTAAACTTCGTGTACCATAATATCTGCTATTGGTGTCATAATGTCAGACATTAGAGGGTGTATGTTCCGCGCCAAAATTAAACGCTTGGCGTTGTCGGAAGCTCGTGACACGGTCCAGAAGACATCAATCGTTAGGAGAATGTAGCAGTAAGTTGCATCGAATGCATTTGACAGCTTAGGTGCGTATTTCAGTCGTCAGTACTGACTAAAATGGGCAGAGATACATACGTGTCTTAGGAACGTATCGGAACCATAATCTCCTGGTTTAGGATTTTCTTTGACTGGCAACAGTTTCCACTCCAGTTGACGCTGGTAGAAATCGACGAACACACTATAGTGTGAGTCCGGAACACTGATACCTCCCTCGCCTTGCTCCGTTATAAGGTCTATGGCACCGTCAGCGTCCTTCTCGTCTTTGATTACTCGCATGCTATTTCCGAAGAATTCTGATCCGGAAAACTGATATTCAGCTGTGGTACTGTCGATTGGCTCCAACTTGTCGATCACTTTTATGGGCTGAGCCATGAATACTCGGGTTCAGATATGTTACTCACTGCGTCTAATCTTTTCATAATGAATACCGATACTATCACTGTCCGGTAATATGTCGGGCAGCTGCTTATCTTGCTCCTTGGGTGGAAAATATGGTGCTTCGATCTGTATCCAATATTAAAAGTAGCTTCTAATTCAAGATATGGCCAGCTCACCAACAGGAACGCTTGAAGACTCCTTTTGTCTGCCCTTCGTAAGTTCATCTCGATTTTTGTCTTGAGAATAGTATTCGGATAAGTCGGGATGAAAGACTTGTCATAGAGTCGTGGGTTCTCATCGATTGAACGTAAAATGTTACCAGCAAGACAGAGGTGCAACATCTCCTGAATGGCGATACCTACGTCCAGTTAATACACGGGCGTGTCATGGACGGTATTTTATATTTACCAAGGATTGCAACACGGGCTCTAGCACCTTCTCTCTGTGCAGTTACGTTCGCGCTGGGACCGGCATCGATGCTGTAATATGCAGACAGGTAGAGTGGTATTGTGCCAAGCTCTACTTGGATTGCCTCCCTCAGAGCCTTCCTCAAATTGGCGATCGTATAGGAGGACATCGTAGTTCGGGAAGACGAATTCTATACACTCTGACTATTTCTTCCTCTTTTAAATTAGCCTTGTTATGGCGAGGCGAAACCTGATCTCGACTCGATCTTATTTGTATTGGGACCAATGATCATTATCGGCAAGGATGTGTTCTATTTCAAGTTGTCAGCGCGAGAACTAATAGCTGGCATTTCACGCTCATATGATCATGTTTTCACATTCGCACGTTTCTTGGCCGTGCCCCCTCTGGCAAGGTAGGGAAGAGTTATTTTTTGGTATCTGGGAAATCAGAGCTGTGTAGCTTGTATGGCAGGTCTTCCATAACGATTCCAAAAATGTACATCTGACTAATGAGCCAAATCCGATTTGACAGTGACAAACGGAAAGGAATAATTTGGCGTGTACCAGCAGTAGCTGCGAGTGGTGGACAATCGCCCCTTCATCAAGAATGGTAGAAGACCATATTTACGATGGTAGGTAAGCTAATCTATTCTGTTCACCATTTGTTGACCCTCTTTTTAGTTATCATCGTTGGTGGTGGTATCGCAGGTTGTTCAACAGCTTTGTCTCTCCTCCACTCAAATTCAAAGGCGACATTCATAATTCTGGATGACGCAAACCCACAGTTGTTCAAGGTTGGAGCCCTTTTTTTTCGCCCCAATTGACCGAACACTTCTCCTTCTAGATTGGCGAGAGCCTACCTAGCCCAGCTATACAGTTTTTGCGGTACCTTTCGCCGACGCTCATCTCCAGTTTGGAAGACGGCACTCGGCAAGGAAAACACTTACATTCCACGGGGAATGCATCTGCTTGGACGTCCGGCGATATACATGAACAACACTCTATTCTTAATCCATTCGGAAAAGGGTGGCATCTGGATAGAGCTCTCTTTGACCAGTCCTTCAGGGACGCCGTTAGCGACCTAACCGCAGATAACCCTCATAATGGGTTAATAAAGGCACGTTTCTCATCTATAGAAAAGCAGAACGACGTGTGGCATGTCTTCGCCGAAGACCTCCGCACAGAAAACCAATGTCACTACCAGGGCAGATGGGTGATTGATGCAACAGGTCGCAAGGCCTCTGTGGCACACAAGGTTTGCTCTTGGCCCTCTTTCTCAGATACATTCTAGACCTTAAGCTATTTTATATTTTAGATAGGAGCGAAAACCATTAAATCGGATTCGCTCCTTGCCTTTTATGCTCTTTTCGAGTCATGTGAAGAAGACGAGGAGCATCACGTTCTAATAGAAGCAGCCGAATCTGGATGGTGGTACACTACTCAGCTCGCGGAGAACAAACGCATTATCGTTTACCACACTGACGATGACGAACCCCCATCCAAGATCGCACGGAAACCAGATGGATTTATGCAGCTCCTGTACGAAACTGTCCACGTTTTGAAAGTCGTTCAGAATTACGGCTATAGCATTCTGGAAAACTACCCACGTTGCACTGCCGCTTGGTCATCCATTCTTCACCCCCTCTGCGATGAAGAAAAACGTTGGTGTGCCGTAGGAGACGCAGCAATGGCATTCGACCCTCTTTCCTCCCAAGGAATGATTGCTGCACTTAGCGTAGGCTGCTTTGTTGGAGAGTTAATCGGATCATCAGGAGGTGTGAATGCGGATTCTATTTCGGAATACCACGACAAGGTGGGAAAGAAATATGAGAAGGAGAAAAAGTATTACTATGGACAGGTACCGAGATTCTCGAAAAAATTCTGGAGGAAAAGGCACTAGCCGTTCGCTCCACATTTGTATAATAGTATAATAGCTAGGGGATATTAAGCAGTTCCTGACTGAAAAACTTCGAGATTGTTCGGAGATGGATGAGATGACATTTGGCACCACACGTTCGCTGACCTGAACGAATTTTCTTCCAGGAACCCTCCCAATCGACACTACTGCGGCCGTCGATAATGCTTCTTTGTCTATTTTATTTTCAAGTTGCCGTCCCACCTGACATTCGCTTATTCAAGCCAACACATACAGCTGGGTCCGTCCACATGTTCAATGGGTCCATACGAACTCGGTCATTGCCGAGGCCTGGGCATGCTTTACATCGAGACAACTTGAACCTTCCACGTCAATGATACAAAAGTGAATGAGCACAAGCACACTATTCAGTAAATTTTGGCTCTACTCTACTACAAGGCCACGTCAAACACAATATTTGTAAACTAGCTTAAGTTTTCTATACTTATCTTTTGCGCCACGAAGTCGCTTCCTCAATTCTAGCCGCTATCCCTTATTCCAGATTTATAAACATTATAACTGTCATCCCTAAAGTGTATTGGTGCCCCATGTGGGCTGACAGGCATCTTGGGGGTATGATCAGAAACCCACCCCACGCACCGATGGCTCCCCAAACGATCGATAGCAGATATACTTCTCACTCCTAGACGACTAACCCCATCCGGTGTTGACATTTGCGCCCAACGACATTGGCCATTCCCCGAAACTAAATAAAGCTAGACATGGTCTGGTGATTTGATAGTCTACGCCAGAAATGGACGGCTTGAAACGGTAAGTGCCAAGTGGGAAGGGTTTCGTGACCAATTACTCCTTTATATACAGTCGAGAATGCCTCAGTTACATCCTTAGTACTACCCAGCTTCAAAAATGACCGACATCTCGTACGTTGAAATATTTCCTCCCATGGGGTTCGCACGGATCGGCGATTCCAAAGAATACTATTTTGCACCTGAGGTGCCGGGGCAGACAGCACTGCCGATAGGCAGTGACGGGCAGCGAATTCAGAAATTCAAAGATGAGAATGGCCAGATAAAACGGCAGGCAGGTCTTGGTTCATTTAGTTTGCAACTAGATTCACATTTGTATTACCACAGGCTGTTAGATTCCGTGTTTATGGATACGACGCCAATGGCAACGTTGTTAGGGAGATCACAAAAGATCAAGGTTTCGCTTTCGCTTGGAAGGCCCATGTTGCCAACTTGAAAGCGGCCTCTGACCTATTCAGAGGTGGTCACTTTTCTTGCCGAGAATAGTGCCTTCTGTATTAACTTGAGTAGGTGTATATCGTCCAGAAACGCACGTCCTTAGGAACCCCGATGTCGACAGCGACATGAATGTATGTACCATATTGACAAGGTTACCAGGGAAAACTAATGGTATGCAGATATACGAACGTCTATGCTTGATTATCGATCCGGGTGAGAAGACCATTACACATGAAGATGCCGGACCTGTACCTCTCGTTGGTAAATTCAAAGGTTCGGCTAGCAAAGCCGTCAATGTGTATCTCGGGGAGCTTCGCCTCGATGAGAAGGAACGTCTGGTGTTTCTCGGTGGTCACGGAAAAGCCGATCACATCCAGCCAGATGGACAACTTAGTCGGCCTGAAATTTGGTCAGAATTCGACAGTGTTAATTGGTACGATGATACTTGCGATGGCTGGGTTGACGTTGAGGTGACTCGCACATCGGATGGGAAGTGAGTGAATTTCTTCTAACGGTCGCAGACTAAAGAAATATTGTGCAATCAGGAAATTTCCGGCGCGGCATAAAGCAAGCATAACGTGCGGCGTCCCGAAATTTGCATGGGGTATCCGCTCCCCAACGACACTGTACGACATTGTTGAAGATATCTACAACAAAAATGGTTTCCCAGCACCTAAAGATACCGTGTTCTATCGTGACATCTGGCCAGTACTGATGACAGCATCAGATACGGTGTGGGTAAACAGTGGAGCAGGACGGGGCCATAGTTCAGAAAGCAACGCCGACTTTTACAAGCTAGAAAGCAAATTGTCAAGCCCCACTGGTGACGCAGCGCTTCGAGAGCATATCTTTTCTAGGGTCAGACAGCCAGGAAATCAGGATCATGCTAATACCAGGTTCATGCCTCGTCTCTCCGGAGACAATGGTGACGCGATTGAACCAGGAAGCCTCTCGTTGGGAGCCATCAACGGCGGAGATCCCATTAAGCGGTTTGCCGTGCTAACAGACTTACAATACGAACATTTCAAACGGTGGAGAGACGGAAGATTTACAACTGGTACGAAATACGTAAACGGCACCAGCATAGAATCGTTTCCACCTAAAGATCAGCCCGCGATCCTGGCGCGAGGTGCGCTGGAACCGACCATTGGCAACCCGCTCTATCCAGGTATCGAATGGTACTGGATTGCACTTGACAAGCAGATATATGATTTCTCTCGGGAGGGCCTTAATCCACCGTTCAGAATCAAACACCCAAACGTCGTGCCCGGTGATCTCACCCGAGGACTGAGTCTTCCCTGGCAAAGCGACTTCTCTTTGTGCAACACACATTGGTAAGTGTTTGTAAGGACAGTATCCATTCTGAGCTTCACGACTAAGAAAGGTGGCCATCTGCCCGGCCTGACGAAGTCTTTCTCAAAGATGAGCGTGGTGATGTTGTCCAGAAATCTTGGACTCGCGATCTTCGTGACACTCCTGATAGTGAGTAGGCCAAAAATGATATTAGACTATCTTGTTCAAATGCCTTTTCATTGCGTAGATGAATCGTCCTTCCCTGGAAGTACGGACATGGTCCTAAACTGGCATAATCTTGGATTTGTTGTACCTTCCCAAGGGAAGTATCGATGGCTAGAGGTGGAGCGTAACCCAATCGAGGAGGCGGAACCGTAATCGCACGATATTGTTAACCCGTATATGTGCCCACGACGCTCGAGTTCTCGGTAGTTATTGGTGGCTGTATCAAGAGCCCTTCTTTTGAAAGATAATCTTGTCGGAAATATCGACAGGCTGGCAAACCAGGCACAAGAACTTGAAGCACAATCGCCTGCGAATGATTGGTTCCGGTATCCATTCGTCAACGTCTGATTCAAGTCCAGGTTCAATATTTAGCCATCGTATCGCCCTCTTTGAGTTGAGGAATGAGTGAAATCCCAGAGAAAACAATAACGCTATTCATATATGTAAGTTTGTGTCGCTGAATGCATGGAGTATTAAGAGTTTTACGGCACCGCCGAACACTTCAAAATGATCACCCACATCGAGAGCTTGGATTGGTGGTTTGCAGATGCTTGCCCCCGCGTCTCTTCCAGTTGAAAAATGAAGTTGGGCTGGAGGCGTTGTCTAACACCCCATCCGGTATCCTTCCACCGGCAGTAAGCAGTTTCTGTTGCTCGTTGCACATGGGAAATTCACATCCAACTGCACTCGAGCTTTCAGTATAATAGATCAACATTTCAAAGCAAGTCCCCCTGAATATTTTCATTAGCATCGGAGCGATGTTTAAGCCGTAACTACATGACGGCATTAACCGTATGTGCGTGAAACAGTAGCGGTAGTTTGCATTGCGATGTTTACAAAGAACGAAATCAGGAGCCTCTAACTTATGCACATTAATACCCTATAACCAAAATATATGTCGTGAACCGCCAGTTTCACGGATAACTGATTTATTTGACGGGACTTGCAGCATCAGGTTGTCTGTTTAATTGTTCACGGCCTGGTTCAACAACGATTAATTTCGGGGGTAGGAGCAATTAGAAGGATGTGACTTACGCAGCCGGTACCATTGAAGAGAGATGTCATCTTGAAATTGTCAGAATAGCCCTGGTCGTTGGAGTTTGCAACGATGCTGAATTCGCCCCCTTCCCTGGTCGTGTATGTGAATGTACCCTTGTATAGATCGTAGCCATCGATTTTGTAGTCGTTAGCCCTCTGCATTTGGGTGCTCTCCTTGTACAGACCAGGAATGATGGCTCCGATACGTGGCCGCCTGTCGTAGACCTCCAACGTGACATTGGGGCTAGAAATGGACCTGCTGACAGCCCCGTAGACTGTAACCGTCTTGCTGTTCGCATCGTAGCAAGAATCTTTCTGTTGGAAGACAACCTTGTCGGAGACGACGAACCCATTGCCGCCATTGTCGTACTCGGTGTCACCGACTTTGACTTTCATGCTGGAYAAGCCAGTCGGGAGGTCAACGTCGATCCGGAAGTAGTCGAATTGGAAGTCGGTACCAAAGCCACGGTTGATGTAAGGTGCTTTGATCGTGTTAGGGAGTGCCTTGCCGTCGCGGTCGGTGAACGTGAGTTCAACATCGAGCAATTGCGCATTGAATACGCCGGTGGTGTGGATACGGATTTCACCCTGAATGTTGACTGAGCCATTCTTAGCGACGGTAAGTTGGACGTTGGTGGGCCTGAGAGGGCTGGGAGTRATGGGATCGGTCAAGGTGACGCCTGCGGGAACAGTCTCAATCATCTGTGTTATTGTCTCACGGCAGGCCTCTGCGAAGCCCTCGGGGGTGGACATGGAAGTGATGGTCGCGTTTCCATCAGAGGAGAAGATGCGGAAGTCAGATCGAGACATGAGAGGGCCCGAAGCCAATGGGTTGCTCGTATTGGCAGAGATAAAGTCAAGAGCGATATGGTTATCGTACACGTTGAAAGTCGAATCAAAGTGGGAAGTGAAGTCCGGAGCAGAGTCGAGGGTGACAAAGGGGAAGTCGTTTCCGTGGACACCACCGATGGCTAGAAGAAAGTTTAAATTTAAAATTAAGGTAGTTATTGAGTGAACTTACAGTGGCCACAGGCAATCATTTGAATCATCTGGGACTGCGTACGGTTGGCCCTCTCGAACTTCATTCTGTGGACATGGAAGGACTCAGTTGGATCCGGAGCCCCGAAAGGTCCAGCAGCCTGTGCGTCAACACGGCCAGCGCGTACATCGACAGCGGGACCACCACATTTGCGGAGAGCAAAGTATGCAGCTGCAGTGAGCAAGTCAGCCATGCCGACTTTGGAGCTGTACCCTGGACTCAAATCCCTAGTCATGCCGTCAGCGATATGTCTATCGTTATGCACATTGCAACGTACAAGTAAGTGTTGTTGAAACCGATACCGATGTTTTCCATTCGGTCGGTCTCGAAGAGGATGGAAGCATCAAGACCACCAGCCCTTTCGGCACCGCGGTATGTGATCATATCGTGGTAAGCAGTTCGGAGCTAGAATAAAGTGCATTGTTAGCTTCTGCGATTTATTTCACTAATTGCTTTCATCTTACCCAAGTAGCGGCGACTTGGGCGCCTGGACCACCACGTCCTTCATCACCGCACCGGATAATGTGACTACCAACGCCAGCTGCATTGTAGCCACTATCGTTGAAGATGACGTCTTCTAGAGCATCGGTCTGGGCAGGCCAGGTGTATGCGCCGAGAGCGGGCAAAATTTGGGAAGCACCGAGAGAGAAGAGGAGAGCCCTGCCTTTCCACATATTGATTCTTTTTTACGGCGTTGCCTGGGATGAATTCGAGAGGTGTTTTTGGTCACTTTTATCTTATTCGTTTCCTTGACCCGGGTAGCCTGGATGTCGGAAGAGTTATCTGTAAGACGAGGGGTTGAACGTGAATACTAGAGTAAGTGGGACCTACTATGACTTACCACGGGTCAGAGAGTGGATGGAATGGCATGATCTAAATGGACGTCATGTCAGAAATGACCATAGTTCTCTGCGTTTATTAGTACTTTACCTCGGAATGCGGTTCGCCCAATGTCATTGATCATGAAAACATGGACTTATCATTCAAAGTTCAGTTTTTTGCCCGAGTTACGGTTCTCAAGTTGTTGACATGTAGACAGCGTCCTGATCATCCATTGGCAAGGTTACAAACATCTAACCCGAGTTTGAGATGTTCAACATCTGTCGCTTTGGCTGCTGTTGGAAACATGATAGGATCCGCGTCAAAACCACTCTGCAGGTAGGTGTCCAAGTGTTGCTAGTAGGGACAGAGATCTATGAGTCAGTGGTGATGTTTATGCAGCTATGCTGAATGCTACATGACGCCAGCTACAGGACCCTGCTGACTACTTGAATGGCTTGGGAATCTATTAACTGTTGCCTGAAAACGACAGGGCTGTAACTTACTCCTCCACTCTCGGGTGCCTAGGACGGTGACACACCTTGTTGTGCTGGTGCTATATACTGACTATATATTGGCGAAAAGCCGAGAGAATTGCAGTGTGGTACATATATATTCATTATCCATTGCACTTGGTCTGGCCTCTTCAGGCTTCCCGAGCTCCCCGAGAGCCCCGCATTGCTGGCGAAGAGCCACTGATTATGACAGTCACGGTGACGGGTTTAGATCGTGGTCTACCCTGGGAAAGCGTGGTTCGCTTGAGATCCTTTCTTCCACATCATTTCTACAACTGGGGTATCCGTGCGTTCACCTGAATTTCTCGACATTTCGACCTCATCGTCGCAGAGACAGCGCCGGGGATGGGTGTCCTCCTAATGACGAAAAAGGCAATTCACGCTTGTTACGCGTCGTGACTAGGTGTAACCCCAAATTTGGGTTTGTCAAGGTTGCTTGCTCCCTCCATCGCCGCCGCCACGCCCTTATCCTGGTATCTCCAAAGAAGCCGTCAGGAAAGCCATTTTATGTGCTTTACAGGCAGCAAAGTCCGCTGAACATACTATATAACGCAAAGTCTACCCAGAAACTACCGTGGCACCGGATCACCCAGCTCGTTCGCAGGAGCGACTTAGCAAGTCAAATTCTCATCGGAGATCATGTCTGGGCTGAAGAACTCGCCTTTTGGGAAGCGCCTACGAGCCTCACAGAGAGAAGACACGAATGATGATACGCCGCGTCGCGGTCGCGTCAAGAACCCTTTCTTCGGAGTGGCATCTACGTCCGCTGTGGCACCCACTCCAGGATTGGACCCGCCATCGCGGCCTACGACCAGCGGTAGCTCTGTGGGGCCAGAATCGCCTAGTGGAAACCCGGTCCTAAGGCCGAAAGCAACCTCGGCTTTTGTGAAAGGAGCTGATTATGGTGACCGCTTCGTGCCATCGCGTGATTCAGGTGATATGCGCACATCGTACCATCTGATGGACGAAGCGGGCCCTTCCACCCCATCGCGAACTAGAATCATTCCGTCGGAGTCAGACGCGCTCAAAGGTGTGTTGTTTGAAAATGTATGCGCGCATTCAGCTGATCGGCTTTCAGAACAAGCTAATGCCATCTTCAACACTATCCTCCACACTGAAGTAACACCTCCCTCGCCACGTAGACCCTCTTCCCCATCTCGTCCTATAAGTAACGTCGCACCGCCTACGACGCCCACGCGTCGACGACTATTCAACTATAATTCTCCTTCTACCTCAAACCCTGCCACTCCAACCCGTGCTAGACGACTGGACACTCCAACAGACGAGGCATATGCGATGAGCCCTGTACGGGCGGAGAGCAGACAATTACTTGAAAGCCCGAGGCGACAGCTACGGAACGTCTGCAAGACACCGTACAGAGTACTCGATGCTCCAGAACTCGCAGATGATTTTTATCTCAATCTAGTTGACTGGTCCAGTACGAATGTCCTGGGAGTGGGGCTTGGAAGCTGTGTTTACCTGTGGTCGGCGCAAAATGCTGCAGTGGACAAACTTTGTGACTTTTCAGATTCTCAAGATACAGTTAGTTCAGTATCATGGGTGCAAAAGGTGCGTTTGTAACACAACGTTTTAGGATGACACCTGACGCATACATGGATAGGGCACAACACTTGCGGTTGGTACTCTATCCGGACGACTCCACATCTACGACGGTTCCACTTTGACGCTGCAGCGTACTTATAATCATGCGCATACACAACGAATAGGAGCTTTGGCGTGGAATGCGCATGTGTTGTCATCTGGATCGCGAGATCGGCTGGTGCTACATCGGGATGTGCGTGTACCAAGCCATAAGCCCTTTCGAAGGGGACAAGGTCATCGTCAGGAAGTATGCGGACTGAAATGGAGTGGGGATGGTGGCCCCGGCAGTGCGGCCCTAGCCAGCGGAGGAAATGATAACAAGGTCTGCATATGGGACCTAAGAGGCGTAAAGCGAGGGAGATTTGGTTCAAGTTCGACGTCCCTTACATCTGGAATCGGTTCTGGACCAGGTGGTGGTATAGGCTCCGGGGCGGGCGCCAGCGCTGGCGCTGGTACAGGTACAAGTAACAACACTACTGAAGATAGCGGAGATGCTCCCCTATGGAAGTTCCATGAACATACTGCTGCAGTGAAGGCGTTGGCGTGGGATCCGCATATATCGGGCGTGCTAGCAACCGGGGGAGGGACACAGGATAAACACATACGGTTCTGGAATGTGGGCACGGGTATGATGTTGAACGAACTTGACACTGGCAGTCAGGTATGTCCATTACCTTGGTTACCTGGCATCACTCTAACTCTTTTGTAGGTTTGCAATCTTATCTGGTCATTAACCTCGCATGAACTTGTGTCGACGCATGGTTTCTCATCTACTACTGCTCAAAATCAAATTTGCATATGGAAGTATCCGACGTTGAATATGGTCGCGTCTCTTACTGGGCACACAAATCGTGTACTATACCTGGCTATGAGCCCGGATGGCGAGACGATTGTGACGGGTGCTGGTGATGAGACGTTGAGATTCTGGAATGCATTTCCAAGGAAAGAAAACAACAAGAGAGAGCAGGATAGTAGGCTAGACTGGGGGAAGTTGATCCGTTGAAGAATTGTGAGCCACAGTTGGTTGTTCTCCACCTGGTGTGCTATTCTTTTCCTGTAACTTCATACCGACATGACGATACTGATTATGCATGGGCACTTGTAGGGAGACTGGCCATCGTGGTGATTGCTTAATCTATGACTATCATGGCTATCTGACCCTTTGTCACCCCCAAAAAACAAGAAATGCACTCTGTATATAATATGGGATGGCTGGCTTCAATATTTGCTTTGCAAGGCCATAAGCGGAGATCCCGTCCTGGTAGAACAGGCACTGCGGCGCTCTTCAAAAGACCTTTACCGTTCGTTCACCAACAGGCAAACGTTCTCGACCATCTCCATCTTTACTGTCTATTAGCAAACTATCCCCCACAGTTTATACGTACACTATATACATACAGTGGGCCTAACGTAACACATCGAATGACCTCGTATCGGACTGTACATCGCGCTAGCTGTTGTCGACTTCTAGTGCGCAAGCCTGTCTGGCCTCGTGGAACGTCGACGTTGTTTTCTGGTCGACATCATTGTTTGCCTAGCTTGGAGGCCCTTTTGCGCTTGCCGTGGACTGGGCTAGTCTCACCGGTGCGTATCAAGGATTTCGGTGTTATCCTCTCGCAGCCGCCAAATGCAGTGTTGCTATTATCACGCTAGTGCGGGCCGAAAGCGCATTGGAAGCGTTCGTTCGACAGTGGCGGGGTCCATAAACGAGGTCAATTTCCCGTATATGTCACTGGCTTTTATCGGTTCAATCGATCGAAGATACTAGCACGTTCAGCTGATAGGCAGATGGCGCGGGGCGGAACATCAAGGCGTCTTTCCTGTGTTCGTTGAAGCGTTGAGGCCTTCCAACTTGATTTCCCGTATCTCGGTCATTTCGTTCTTAGTCTGGTTTGTTCCTCTTCTTCGTTTCCCATATCCGATTTGCTCTTCTCTTTTAATCGTTATATCAATCACATCTTCCTTATTTCTTTGATCTCAAACTTAATCATCGTCTTTCTTTTCGCTTCTAGGACACCGTCTTGTTACTAGCTTGCTTTGTCCTTCTTTTACATACTAGTACTGTCTAGCACTCGTTGTGCTGTATGATATTATTGAAAGCTGTACACTTTTATCCTCAAAGGTCAGGGCAAATGGGCAGCTCCTCGAATCCTGTATGTGATATCAGAAGCCACAGATGCTGAAGCTTGTTATGCAGCACCTCGACTTTATGGAACACACGTGCGTTCTCCAATTATGACCACACCCCCCCATTTACGTAAAATGTCATTTATGCTCTCTTCAAGTCACGATAAGATGCGTAAGACATGCTGTCTAAGCCGCGCTAGTCGTCAATTTGTAGTGGTTTTAACGGCGCCATCACCGATCTGGTTTATCTCTGACTCCCTATAACGGGACTCATCCCCCCTTATTAATTCTTTATGTTTGATCAGCACTATGCTTGCTATAGTTGCGATGGCTGCCCAGGATGCATTGAGAATGAAAACGCGCCTGAAACCATGTGTGTAGCCATTGGATAAAATGAAGGCTACTTGTGCTCTAGACAGACCGAGGAGCTCAGGGTGTGCAAGGTCCGAAGGCTTGTCTATGATACTTGAAATCGAGGAAGGTGGCACTCTCAACCTAATCATAGAATTACGCAGCGTATTGTTTCTAAAAAGTCTTCAATACGAAGAGTAATAAAAGCTGTCAAATCTTACATGATAGCGGCTCCGATAGCTAACGACAACGCCCCTCCTAGTAAACGGATAAACTGCCAACGATGGTTATTACTATGCACCAGGTATATATTCAGGTAAGCCTCACATTGCGAAAGGCGGTAACAACCGACATATCTCGCCTTGAGACGCTAGCTTGAGCAGCGACCGTAGTCGTTTGCAAAGTCTCCACACGAATCAATAAGCATTTGATCATTTATATCATCAGAACGCTGACCTGACCAGCTCCCGCTCCGGCGAGCAACATATAGACAACAAGGGCCGCTTTGGGTGACGACGGAGTGATGGTAGATATTAAACCACAAGCTAGTGACCATATTGCGAAGCCACTGTGTACAATTGTCTAGTAAGGTATCGAGGTTTGTGACTTGTACAACCTGTTTCTGATTCTTACCCGGTATCTACCTGTTCGGCTGACAAGAAAACCCTGGATAGCATAGTAAAAGATTGGCAAGATCGGAAAATGCAGGAACTTACGGATACTGAACTCGCGGTAGTTTGACTGACGAGGTAAGGAATGAGAAATACGCCAGCTCGAATCGGTGAGTAACCGAGAACCACTTGAAAATACTGTGGTATGTAGTATATGGTCGAGAACAGAATGAAACCGCTAATAAAGAATAGTATCTAATTCAGCCTCACACGGAAAGCCATCTACTTTCACGTACTTTACAAACATCGTGATATAGACGCCTGTCACAGTAGAGTGGCGGAAAATATACACTGAACAACCGTATGAGCAACAGAGAATACCCAAAAGTAATTCAAATGCGTACTTGGAACTATTGGAAGCTTCGCGCCTTTCCATTCCCAGAAGCAAAACATGCTCACGACAAAGACACCACCAAGGAGCGTTGTAAGCACCTCTGGGGAGACCCACGGGAATTTCACTCCACCCTAACGATAGGTAACATGTAAGTACATCGAGAGCAGTAGGGTGTGCGTCCATGGATATTCACCCATATGAGAGGAAGGAGGATAAGTGTAGATCCCGTAAGTGATAGACCGACACCAAGGTAGTCAATGACTAGCAGTTTTCTGCACGAGGTCTGTAAACATGAGAAATGTTGCTAGAGAAATCCCACACGCACGTCCTCATGCTGCCCTTCACTGGTTTTAAAGGTAAAACGAACAAAACGATGCTAGTGGCAACGAATGAAATCGGTACAGTCACCCAGAAGCACCACTGAGATCACCAATGTAATTGTTGCTCCTGATATATTTTCTATTATTACGTACTCTCCATGTGACATCTTGCGCTAGTATGGCTCCGATAATGGGACCAGCGGCATAGCCAGTCGTAATGATGACCCCGATAATGCCCTGATATTTCCCTCTATACGACGGAGAGGTAATTCAACTCGGTGCGATGTCAAACGAATAATGCTTACCTGTCTCGTAAGCTAACGACATCCGATATGATAATCTGGCAAATGCTAATTATACCGCCTCGAAAGTGGCGGGCATCAGATAGCTGCAACAGACGTAATGAATTACGGGGGTCTACCTCCACCAGAACCAGAGATCGCACGTGCGACAATCATTTCGCTAATTGACTTTGAAAAACCAGAAATCATATTTCCAACCATAAAAACGATCATTGACACGGCTAACGCCGCCTTTCTTCCAAATATATCGCTGAATCGTCCATAAAGCGGTTGAAAGACCGTCGAAGTTAGCAGAAACCCAGCAGGCACCCAAGACACAACCGATCCGGCGTTGAATTCCGCTGAGATCGTCGGTAGTGCCGTCGCGACTATCACGGAGTCGAGAGACGAAGCGATAATGCAGAGTGCCAGGCTAAAATAGACTGGGACGATTTTTCTAAAAGGAAGTAAATTAGTCTGGTCCGTGAGCGTAATTTCGACTTGTGTAGATTTGTCATTATTGTTGTGGACCGCAGCTGGATCCACAGGCGTCGTTATTTCGTGAGCAGAAAAGCGATCGCCCTTGACTGAGACATCAAGGTCATCGACGTGTGGTTCGACTGCTGTCGTAGGACTTGCGGCAGTCAGACTACCGTATTCTGAGTCCACGACGATAGGGCCCGCGCTAAGTTCAAGTTGAGCGCAAGACAGTTGCGATGGTGGTAGTGGTTGTTCAGAAACATCGGCCATGAACCATCTCTCACGGCGAGAAAGCCCTTTTTGTCTTCGAGATCACCTGCCGGATCGGCGCTGCCATGAGCAATGGTCAGGTGAAGAAAAAACACACCAGACGGCTATATCGCGTTTAGGTCGTCCGTACATGACGGACTTTGCGGCTTTTCTTAGAATGTTCTGGGTTTTTACGGGACTCGTGGTATCACCATAGGTCTATTCGGCTCCTTGCTCCTACTATTCGTCCCACCTTTTTTTCCTGTGGACGTAACAAGGAATTGTGAAATTGCTAGAATAGTAGTCATCACTGATCAAAATTGCGATAAATAATGCACGGCCCGGCCCGGAGATAACCGACGCCGAATCCCAAGTGTACGCCTTGTACATGAATCATGATACGCTACTGCTCTAATATCCTGTCGTTGGTGAATATAGTCTGGTATCAAGCTTATGCACCTGAATCACCTCCCTGGAATTGTGTCTGTGCGACTTCGACCCCCTTGAGTGGTTTGATCCAACGAGCCTCAGGAGGATCCCAGACACCGAGTTCCTTTTTCATCTCTTCCACATTCTGTAACCATCGTTCTTCCCAGTAGACGGTGATCAGGCTTCTTGCGCCTCCCCCGCACCTCAATGCCCAAGGAATAAACTCCGCGAACAGTTTTTCGCGTCTCTTTGAAGTTAAAAGTAGAGGGCCGAATGCGGCGGACAATCCCGTCATTGGCAAACCCAGGTTCGCAAATTCAAAGCATTTGAGGGCAACTTCTGACTCTACGCTCACGGGGAGGTTTACGAGGCAATGGTAGAAATCATGGCATTCGCGGTAACGTTGCATAACGTACGCCAACTCAGGATCCGCGACATAGTGTACCTATTGTATCATACGTTTTCGTGAACGTACACGTTTAGGGATGTAGAGATTAAACATACTGGTTCTCGAGTATCAGGGGTTACTCCGCAACGCTCAAGCCATGTCACATACGACCGACCAAAAGTTCCCTCTGGACATTTGTTTAACTCGCTCATGTCGACAGTCGTGGAATTGACCCTTGGTCTCTCTTTCAATATTCTCCGTCCCTCAGGACTTTCTAACATATGATCCCTAAGGCGCGGCAAGCTCGGTCCACTTGTCGTCTCTGCCAAGGCTGCAATCAAATCTAACTTCACATTAGCTCGGCGTTTGTTCAAACACCCTGTCTTGAGCACGTACCTCCCCTTTTGGGATCTGCGAGAGACATTACTGCCGATCCGACAGCAAGAAAAGCGTTCTCGAGCCAGTTTAATGGTATATGACCATCATATGCGGGTACACGGTGGATGAAGCGAGCCGCATCTTGCCCTCGGCGTAAACGTAAGAAGGGTGGTATATGCCTGGGCACAAGGAAGGGGTTCATTCGGGGTTCTGGTCAAGGCAGACTCTAGAATTTCATGAGTATCTGGGAGCGAATCGCGTAAACGAGTGTAAACAAACGCATGTTCCCAGTCACAAGGTGACACTGCGTGACAGCCCTTATGTAGCAGTGCTAAGTACAACCGAATCAGGTGCCTGGGAGATGATCTTTCAGAATTGGCAGACAATTTAGGCCCCACGAGAATCGTCTTCAGTATCTTTCCAACAAAACCTACATCCACATAATTGTAAGAGTAAGAGTGGATCTTGCAGCTCTAACGACCGGATTGTCCAGGGAGATGGAACATACTCAATTCTCGACCTTACCCTTTTTTGATCCCCAATAATCGTCCGTAACGAATTTAGCTTAGCATACGAACATATTCTTAGGGATACGCTCGACGCTATGCAACGCTAGCCACAGGTCGTCAATTCTCGAGTGCATGACCTAATTTGATAGGAAAAACTCTATTCTTATTTTACGTTTTGGCCCGTCGGCTCCATAAACGGCAATCCGTCGCTTTCCAGATCGATCGGGATGTATTTGTTTTTTTTTTTTCGGTCAGAATCGTGTACAGGACCTGCTCTGGGCATCAAACCATGAGCCACTTGAGGCATATAGCCTCGATGGCGCAGTACACCACATTCCTGTGCCTGCTAAAGCGCCCTGGCGCAATACATTTTACTATACGGAAAAAAATTATTACTACCCCCTGGATTTCTCCCCCACGACCTCAATCTTGCCTCTGATTTTTTTCCCAAAAGGTTTGGTTTCTTACACTGTGAGATGTTAGATCCATCTTCACTTTTATCCCTTGTCAATGGGGGGTCTAATGAACCATCAAATCTTCTTGGCTATGAGAATACCGAATGACAGGAGAAACACGTTCCCGATCTAACATGCAAGAACTTGGGAACAGCTACGCATGCCGATTTGGCGCTGGAACCAGCGTCGAATGTTAGGATCTCGTCGTCTCGACTACTAGTAGCGGCGCGACCAGGGCGGTCTTGTTCATCGCACCGTACGGCTACCATTATTATGGACAAATTTACCACAGTACCAAGTATAATACACAGAAATATTTCTCGACATCAACATCGAAACCGCAGGTGGGTATATCCGGGTCATTTATCGACGATTGTTGCTCACACTTGGCCACCAACACTTACCTCAATTCCCAGTAGCTAAACAGTCACGGCACACTCAAATACACTCTGCAAGGAAATTCCAGTAACTATTAATGAAATAGTGCGCAAATGTAGTGGCGGCGATGTATACCCAGTGATTAGGAATCCTTGGACAGTCCTTAAATATCCGCCTCGTGCCTTTCTTCGACACCTGTCACGCGAGCCTCAGTCCCCTCACCCACTCCTGGACAGAGACAAGAATCTTTCAGCCTATGCAACGAACGACATTCAACGCCAACAACGACAATGATTATGACTTATGACTTACTGTCCGAGTGGAGTTTTCGATAAACCCCATAAGCGCGATCTTTTTCTGGGCTATCAATTCCGGATCTCGCTTGTGTATCGCGACACCCTTGCACATGCCCGGGGCAGCTATTGAGAGCACCTTTGACTTGGTTCCCTGCCACCCATAGTGATGAGTAATCGTCGCATCTTGACACCAATTTTCCAGGATCCCCGACACCACGTCCGCATACCAGTAACACTGAGCATCGATATCAGTATTCTTGTCGCACTCGTCATTCGCAAAGTGCAGCAAGTGGACTAGGTCCCAAAGGCTTGGACAAACGGATGTGCAACGGGTGAAGTCGACGGTCGTCAGAGCATGCGAGCGATCAGGGGTTTTGGAGATTTGGATAACAGTCCCGCGCGTCCAACGTTGAGGAGAACTGATGTTGCTGAATTGACATGTGCAGTAGTCAACCACACGGTCGGGATTGATCAGGTCCTCGTCGTTCCCGGCGAACCCGGGCCCAATTACGCGGTCGGTACGGACTGTGGTGTTCTTTCCCTTGTAATGTAGATGGACCACCACGAATTCGTGTTCCACGATATTGCCCAAGTATTTCTTAGGCTCCATCTTGTAGTGTACGACCTTACGGATGCGGTAGTCGATCTGCAAGGCCCGCAGGAGGGCGGTACCATCCTTGCACTTCATAATGGCAGCAAATGCAACATCTGGCCACGATGGTGCATAGTGAGTATTAATAATTCTCTCCAAGGTTTTGTCCAAGCTAGTGCTTGTAGGACCCGTAGCGGAACTACCAGCGGAAGCCAGAAGACCTCGAATCGACTCGATTACGGGCATGGTAGGCAGTTTAAATATCCCAAAAAGGCAGAGGGGAGCTGTAGAGATCGTTAACCTCGGAGCGTTTGTAGTGTTGCACAGAACACACGGTCATCGCGCTGTTGGGCTTTTAAGCATTGGTAGCTCTATTGTCCTATGTATGATTGATGGGAGTGGGATCGTCGGGCAAACGTGAGTCCCCATCTGGTAGTCACTGCCACAGCATTTAGACCTATCACATCAGAAGTAGAATACACTTAGTGATAAGTATGAAAAATACTCGTACTTGTGATTCGATCAGGATATATGGCCACTCGTTTTACGGAATTGCAGGCCCTTGTGACGAGAGTAAGGATTTCCGCCCGCAGAATATTTGAAATATAATGTTCTGTTGCACAAGTCTCTACTGTGTCGATTTGAAACACTACCGTACTTACTGCACGCATTGCGTGTCCTGTAGATCAGCCTATGCACATTTTCAGTCAATAAATCCGTGTATTAGACCATGTGAAAATAAGGCAATACCAACCCATTTGATCGTGATGTTGTGTGCACCCGAGCTCGAGGGCCCAATGATGTGGGCGGAACTTGTACCTCGCCTCGCTAACCATTATCCTAGGTCACGGTCTTGCCCCAGAGGGCTCACTTTGTATCTAGACGCGCGTGCATATTCTATGATTGGGCTGATAAGGGCCTTTTACCAATTGTCAAATTCGATGGAAAGGGCCAGTCTTGCGGAACCGTCACACTGCCACCCCCATATTATTGCCTCAAGCTTGCACGAACGGCGAAGACAAAAGGGGAAGTTGGGTGGCTGTATCCAAAAAGGGCAAGTCTGACGTTCCATGTGATTGAGCGCCGATCACGTGTGACGCGCGAGACAAAGATTCCCAAACAGGCAGGTACGCGCTAGCAAAGTGTGTATACCATCAAAAATATAGAGCCTCAACGATTCAAGGGTATCTTTACAGAGCGAAATTTCTCTATATAGTTGGTTTGCACCAGGGCCGGTTAGGTTGGAAAAAATTGCCCCGATTTTAGAACGCACAGAAACTCTGAGGTTTATTGTGTGATCTGATCTTCGTATGTGGGCACCGACGTCCCCAAGATACCCATGTGCATAGCGAACGATGAAAAGGATCGCGCACAAGAGCTTTTCAGACGCGCCCAGCTGAGCTTGACGTCAGAGAGATCGAGCGACGTTACTGAACGAAACTGTTGGAACGTGGATGAAGGGAATATAATATGATAATATTCTCCACATGTGTGAGAAGAGAAGTTAGGACAGCTTGGGAAGCTCGGACCAATCGATGGTCCCATTAAATGGGCCGAGATGTACGACCCGTAAACGTTAGTGCCGAACGTTAGTGGGGGCAGCAACAAGAGATGTTGCACTCCCACACGCCGATGTTGCCCATACCTTCAAGAAGCATGAAACAGAGTGAGACTAGCCTGTGTGTGTCTGCGAGCTTTTGATTGGCGGTGCTGGAGGAGATTAACATATTCATGGCTGTTTCGTTTAGTCACGAAAGATATGGTTTTTGAATGGGTTAGCCCTCCGCGTAAGAGCGCTGTGTCAGTACTTAGCGCTTTAGCACTGGTTCAAGGATGTCGTTAGCCGGCCAAGGTTCAGATTTCTCATCAGCCGAGGCAGCCGAGCAGCGGTCTCTTGTACTGTCACGCTTTGTCAGCCTTGATGACAATGATCCTCGTAAACTAGCTGCCGCGATGACTCTTTGTCTTTGCCTAGCTGACCCTGACCTCCGCGACAGGGATTACTCATGAGAACAGTCGAAAGCATATAAAACATGGTCGAGG